>PXOB01000158.1:13788-47946 GCA_003012115.1 Trichothecium sympodiale
GCTAACACCATTTTCTACAACATATCTAGAAAATTCAGATACAATAATGACAAACCCATGTTGATTGTTGAAACTATCAAATTTCCCATCGAGTCTCCGATAAACGCATTTGTGTGCCTGAATATGAAATCACCATGTATTGCCCTGCACTGCTCGTCCCTTTATTTCGGGTCTCTCTACAACCGTTGTTCTGATTTATTCGCCAGTAACCTTTCGTTGCGAATAGGTTCCGTACCCTCATGCCAGTGCGCCAAAATCTAATGTGTACCATCACGGATGGGATCTGGGCTACTTTCGAGAGTGATTACTCCAAAGAAGTATTAGTGTCAAGATCTCAGCTCATGTTGCGAAAGTATGGCTTGCATGATGTACTTTCGGTCAGTAATCTCAGCGCTGTTGGTGGGACTTGGCGCTTAATTTGAATCATTCCGCGACCGTCGACACCGAATTGCGAATGTCCAAGTATCAACGGCGAGATATGGAGCCAAGATGGCCAGCGAACTGATCATTTCACGGCCACATACGAGATATTAAAGTACGGAGTATCTGATCTACAAACGCCATTTGCAAGGCAAGGGCTGGGTTAGCAGCGCAAGACATTCAGCGTCAAAACAAATGGCAGCCATATTTTGGCCACGTTCTGGCCGGTATTTCTCTGTCCATACAAGTAATAACTGTTGACCTAGGTGGGCGAACTGACTATCTGATTGGACCCTGAAAAAATCACACGTGCGCACCAAGTACTGAAACGTAAACGAAAAAAAAAAAAAAAGTAGCGGACACGGCAAACAGCAACATTCCTATTGAAACGTGAAACGATGAAATGACGGAAAGAAAGGTCTGCTATCGATTCTGAGAAAAATGTCGTCACATCCGAATTCGCTAAGGAGCGGGGAGACGCTTCACTGGGCGCGTGCGTAGTATGGACATGTTAACCCCTGTGCTGGTCTTGACTGGGGAGAGGGAGTTGTGCACTTCGTACTCCATACTCCGTCTTCTATTACTTGTATGTACGGAGTAGGATGATTTATCGCGCGCCATTTGGGCAATCCAGGGTCCAGTAAGGAACTCCAGACAGGCACCTCTGTAGACAGCGCATTTGCATGACACCTGTTGTTGGGTATTTCGGGCGCTTATTGTGAAAGGTGGCCCGCCAGCTAGACGTTGATGCGTTGTCAGATTGACTGTGAGTCTGCGGTTTTGTTTACTTTATGGGGCACTCGTCCACCTCTAATATAAACAACCCGTTTCGCGTCTTCAAGTACGCTTATTATGTCGCACGAATGCAAAGCGACGGATGGAAAGGGCAAGATGATAGGTCGTACGTAGAATGATGGAATAATAATACATGTGTGATGATCCTTCATCAAAAGCCATCACACTTCTGTGCCCCAGCTGCGTCTAGGTACTTGTATGTTTGCTGGCTGGGGTTGTTGTCCCATCTCGCGTCTAAAGGCCTGCAACGCGACAAATCTGCGCTATTACAACTCTACTCCGTACATTGCATGCATGTACTCCGTACTCCGTACACTGCTAGGGTTTAACAACTAGATCAAGAGGAAAACAGCACAGCACAATTCGTGGAGAAATGACTAGGCCAAATATCGAATGGATTAATAAAGGGAAGGAATGTGCACGGTTTTCTTTCATCTTCAATGTCTGAGCTCAAATTGAAGGACAGATGCTTGCTCGTGTGCGTGCAGGGACTTTACTTGTATCGTCACTAGCGAGAGAAACGCGCATCATTCTCGCTCTTCTCATCGTAGCTACCCTCTTAGCCTCTCCTCCTCCCCTCTCTCTGTCCGCTTTGTCTCTCAGGTCCCCTGCTTCCATTCTACGCGTGCTCTCCCTCTTCCCTCTCTCTTCCTAATAACTCTTCCACCTTTTGCTTCACCTCTCCTTCAACACACCTGTCTCTCTCTCTCTCTCTCTCTCTCTCTGTCCGTCTTCCTCTCCCTCTGTCAACACACAACCCTACTAGCCTCTCTCTTTTTGTCTACATATTTTTCCTTATATTTTTTTGTTCTACTACCTAATTGTGAACGGAAACTGTGTCGCAGCTGTCATATTTTTGCGCGCTGCTAACTGTTTTCGTTCTGGCGCTCAGACATCTTTTTTTCGAGTCGTTTCGCCTTTTATTGTTTCTTTTTTAGGCTCTTCATCGTCACTCTCTTGATCAATTTATCGCTTTTTTCTTTTTTCTCTCGAAACAAAAACACGCACACACGCCTCCCCTAATTGTATGCGGTTTGCTAGACAATGCTCCTCCTCCTCCAATGGGGTCGCGCTGACTCCAACTTTAGCTCTCCCGAAACTCGAAACTCCCTAAAACAGCCCCGCTGAGTCGCAAGCCTAGGCCTAAGACTCCAACACCTGCTGGCGCTGTTTAGAGGTGGTGGAATGGTCACCAACAAGCCCGTCGCGTAAACGAACCGAATTTGCTTCCAAACGTCTCACAACTTTTTCTTTTGGCGGCTTCCCGAATTTGCCCGTTTTGGTATCGACAAACGGCCGATCCCACCGAAAACGATAATTCAAGCAAAGGAAAAGCAAACCTACCCGAATATCGTCGCGTCTTTTATCAACTTCCATTCTCCCGCGGTGCTTATTTTAGCGCTTCTTTCACTCATTGTGGTGCGACCTGCGCCTTGTTTGGGTTTTTCCCCCGCGGCTCCCAGCTGCAGCCGGACCTGCTCTGCGCTGTCGCGTTTGATCATTTGGAAAGACTTCCCCCTCTTATCCTCTCTGCCGTAGCTTGTTTGTTGTTGTGGGCATCCCACGCAAAGGCGGTTTTTGGAGATCCGACCAGCTCAGCGCCAACCAAGCCCCAGGACGTGTCCACTCGGACCCTTCCTTTGGCTCTTGATTCACCCAAACGATACACGGTCACCACCGTTGACCACACTCGATTGCCTGCCACCTCAATTGACTTGCGACAAGATTTGATGATCCCGCGGCGCCATTAGACAGGTTTTCCCGCCCGGAGGGCGCTGTTTCATCAAAGGCCATGACGTCCTTTTCAGGCGACAGGCCCGATCTGCCTGCGCCCGTGGATCCGAATGATCCTTTCGTCACCAATCCGAACAACAACGCATCCGATGACAGGCATCATCGGTATTCCGCATTCGATTACGAGCTTTTCGCCGCCGGTCCAGGATCGTCACCACGCCAAGCGAAGCGCTCTTTGGAGGCGCATCTAGCCGAGACCGAACGAAGACTGGAGGAAGCTGCGAAGTTGGGCACTGCATTAGTCTCTCAGCGCAAGGCACTTGAGGAGCAATTGCACGAGGTTGAAAAGCTCCAGTCCGAAGAAGAGATCAACCCAGAGCTCAAGCAAAAGCTCATCGAGATCGAAAAGGAGTACAATGACTTGTCGCGCGACTCCTCTCGGGCATTTCTGCCTAAGCAGCGGGTGCCCAGTAACGAGACAAACTCGGGATCACCGTTTGCGCCTGAAGCCAGAACCCCCAGGGTCAGTGCCCCTCGGAAACCACTCCATTTGATGCTTGGCTGACTTTTGCAAACAGCGCTCCCTGAGCCCTTCAAAGTTCGATGGTCACGCCACCGCGTCGCCTGCCAAGCTTAGCATCCCCAATCGTAAAGTTAGAAACCAGCCCGCCAATAGAGTCCACGATATCGAATTCGCTGCCGAGATTAGCACTTCGCTGATCGAGCACGTTCGCAACCTTCAGTCGATGCTTGCCGAACGCGACGAGGAAGTTAGAGACCTCAAGAGCGACAAGTCAGCCCTCGAGATCGAGGCGGAATCGTTACAACAGCGAGTCAAGACGTTGGATGAGAGTGAACATCGTTACAGGGAAGAGAATTGGAACCTGGAGACCAGACTGCAGGAGCTCGCCACTCAACAGCGAGAGGCAGGTGATCGTGAGAAGAAGCTCATCCAAGCTCTTAGCGTTGCAAACACGGAAAAGTCTGCCACGCAAAAGGAGCTCGACGAGGCCAAGGCATCCGCTTCCAAGCTTGCAGAGGAATATGCCGTCAACGCCAAGCATCTTGACATTGAGCTCGGCACTGCCAAGCGCAACATCTCAACTGGTGAAGGCGAGCGTGCTACTCTTCAGCGCAAGATTGACGAGCTCACCTCGCAAAACCAGGAGCTCGCCAAAGCTGTCTCTGCTTCACGCGGCAGGACGCTTGAGCGCGAGTCTGGCTCTGGAAGTAGCGAGGATGACATTGAGACTGCCAAGGCCAACGCCACTCCCGAGCATTCCCCTCCGCCTTCACCTGTCAAGATCACTCCTCGCCATTCCATGCTCGAGACTGAAACTCTAAAGTCCTCTCTGAGCCATGCTCAAAGAACTATTCAGAGCCAACGTGGTCTTATCCACCGTGAAAAGACAGAGAAGCTGGAGCTCCGCAGGATCATCCAGGAGCTCAGGGACGATCTGGAACGTGCTAGAGACACCCCAGCTCCTGTTCCCACCCGCAGGAGCCGAAAACCTGAGACCAGCAAAGACTTCAAGAAACCTCCTAGGCTCCTTGGTAGTTTCCGCACTAGTAGGCAAGAGATTATCAACGAAGATGACCCTGAATGGGAGGACAAGGAAATTCTTTATGGGGACTCGCCACGTACTTCCTCCTCCAACATCAGTTCTGTAGGAGTCAGGCAGAGTGCCGAAAGCGTCGGGACCCTTCCTGGCGCTGTTGCTGCTGCTCCTCGTGATGAGTCTACTGACCATTTCGACACTGCCAATGAGGCCAGCGAATCCGCCTTCGAAACAGCTAATGAGCGCGCGACCGAGACAGAAGATTACAAGACCGGCAACGAGGGGTATTCTGATGATGATGCCGAGACTGAGACCGAGGGCACCCGTGGCTTTGGCAAGATGAAGCCCGCTCCAAGCCTTCCAATTTCGCTGGCTAAGCACCAGGCCCGGGGGTCTTTCGACAGCACTGCTTCGACGTCGGCGGGTGAGGAAGACTTTACGATGCTTAGGACACCTACTACTTCCATTGCCTCCCAGCGTAGCCGCAACAGGCTCAACCGTGGTATTTTTGGACGCAACTCTCGCCACGCTAGCGAGGAACCGAACATATACTCTAGCCCCGGCAGTTTCGTCAGCAGTGCTCATGGCACCCCTCAGCAGGGCACCCCTCAGCAGAGCCTATTTGCAGAGTTGCAAGGAGACTTCGAGGGTAGTGATTATGAGTCTTTGGGCACACGTACGCCCGGTCGGCGCAGCATCCGATCTGTTACTCCCGGCTCGACTCGCCGAGCTTTGTCGCCCGCCCCGGCCGTTCCCGCTCTGCCAAAGGCCATTATGCTTGATCGTAGCACCATGACCGACCCCGTTGAAGTTGAGCAAGCCTCCACAGCGCCGCCTCTGCCTACTTTCCTCCCCGTCCCTGGCAGTACTTCCTCAGATCAGCGCCCTACGACTATGGAGTCCGTCGTTGGCCCCTCTTCAGCTAACAGGATGTCTGTTCTCACGACAAACGAGGACGACCTCAGCTCTTCCCGCCCACTGTCAACACTCTCCTATAGCGACTCTGGTGCACAGTTTGACCCTGCACTAGAGGCTAGACTTTCTCAGTTCCCGGCGCCGCCCACATCTCAAGCGTTGCAAGTAGAGCCGCCTGCTCTCAGCCTGTCCTCTATCCAGGCTGAGAATGTTGAGCCAATTGAAGACTTGCAACCATTGCCTCCTGCTCTGAGCCTAACGCCACTCGTTACTGAGAATGTGGAGCCTGTAGCTGAGCCAGAGACGCCTCAGCCTGCGTTGACCTTGTCTACAATCTCGGCCGAGCATCTGGTCCCGGTTGCTAAGCCAGACGCTCCCCTGCCTCAACTGAGCATGACTTCTATCTCAAAGGAGGCAATTGAGCCAGTGGCGGAGCCTGAAATCCCTCTGCCTACACTATCCATGTCCAGTGTTATTGGCCAAAACATTGAGCCTGTTGCGGAGCCTGCGGCTGCACCGCCAGCCTTGATGCTATCCAACCTCTTCCAGGAAGAGATTGAGCCGGTCATGGAGCCAGAGGCAGAGGCGCTGCTCGTGCCTGTACCTGTGCCCGCACCTGCACCAGCCGTCGAACCGAAGATGGCAGAGCCTGCCAAGCTAAGCATGTCAGACATTTCTACCCAAGGTTTCGAGCCTGTCGTCGAGCCAGAGGCCGCTGCCCCACGCCCTGCCTTGGGGCTTTCCTCTATTTACTCAGAGGACCACGAGCCTAGGGCTGAGCCGGAGGTCCACCCGCGACCAGTGCCCCTGGGCTACTCAGGCATTACTGCTGAGCACATTGAACCCATCCCGGAGCCTCAGCCTCAGCCCATCATTCCAGCCCTGGCAATCTCATCTATCCTGACAGAGGACGTTGCTCCCGTGCTCGAGCCACCCACCCTACCACCCGCACTGGTGATTTCCTCGATTGCTGCAGAGGGCATTGAGCCCATCAGGCCAGTTGTCGAGAAGGCGCCGGCTCTTACCCTCCCACAGATCGGTTTCTCCGGAATTGAATTTTCTGAGACAGCGCCAATCACTCCCCGCAGCCCTTGGAGGAACGCGTTCATTATTCCTAGAGACCAGGATGGCTCGGACAGACCTGAGACACCCAAGGACCGAGCATTTGGCGGTGTCGCCAACTTCGGCAACCAAGAGGATGTCTCACCTATCATCGCAGAAGATGAGACAAGGCAATCTCCCCGAGACCTAGCCGCAGCTGAGACCCCCGAGTCTCAGCGGCCCTTCAAGGAGGTCTCCAACAACGCTAATTCTCGCCCTGTCCGCAAGGCTCAAGTGTCATTCAACGACCAGGGTGCCCAGACCTCTCTTACCTCGGAGGAGATTGATAGCCTCTTCAAGTCAGGACCCGTGGGTCATAGAAAGGCCTGGTCTGTCAGCAGTATTGGGACTCCCGGAACAACTGGCACAGTCAGAATCCACAGGCCAACTTCAGGCAGTGTTAGTCCGAGTCCTAGCAAGGGTCGTGGTTTCGAGGACACCGCGTTTGAGATTGATAGCCTACGACGCCCCGGAAGCGCTGCAAGCGGCAGAGCCTCCCTCCAGAATGCCCCGCCTCTCCCTGAAAACCATCGTGAGCTTATTGAGGCTGCAAGGACCAATTCGGCAGGCGGTGCAGCCCCTGGCAGCATGGGCCCGCCTTTGTGGCCTGCCTCAGTCCTAAAGAACCGCCCTCAGACCCCTCAGAGCCAGAGACCAACATCTTCTGGCCACTCTGGTCCCTCTGGCCCTGCTGTGCGTTTGGCCACAACACCTCGGGCGGTTCGCAGCAACTCGAACCAGGGCCGCGGTACTGAGAGCAGACTCACTGCGCGCTCGAGGCAATCCAGTGTTTCTTCGTTTGCTTCAGAGCTCGACAGCCGTTTCAACATGCACGCAGGAGTCGGCGTTGATGCCAGCGGCTTCGGTCCCAATACCGATCCTCGCATGATCCAAGCTATCACCCAGACCATGATTGGAGAGTATCTTTGGAAATACACTCGCAAGACTGGCCGTGAGGGAATGTCCGAGAAGCGCCACCGTCGCTACTTCTGGGTTCATCCGTACACGCGAACATTGTACTGGGGCGATAAGGACCCATCAACCGCGGGACGTGCCGAGCTCAGGACAAAGAGTGTTGCTATCGAGGCTGTCCGTGTGGTCACCGACGACAACCCTATGCCTCCAGGCCTGCACCGCAAGAGTTTGGTCGTAATTGCACCTGGCCGAACCCTCAAGTTTACGTGCCAAACAGGCCAACGACACGAGACTTGGTTCAACGCCTTGTCTTACCTCCTGATGCGCACTAATGCTGACGGTCAGGCTGATGCCGAAGAGTTGGCCGGAAACATCACCCAAGAGGATGTTGATGAGTTCAACCCCCATCTCAGCGCCCGGCCCACAAACGGCTCCCGTCCCAACGTTGCTCCCTCCTTGTCGTCCAACAACTCTCGAACCACTCGTAATGGGTCCCCAGTCATCGACATGAGCATCCCGACACTCACGCCACAGGGGCGCGGCCTACAAGTTCCCCGAGGCTCTCAAGGTAGTCTTAGGAAGCTCAGTGGCTATTGGAAAGGCAGTAGTAACAAGATCTCAGGTACCTTTAGCCTACGCGGCCGAGGTGCTCACTCCCCTACACCGGGTATCTATGAGGCTAGTGAAGTGCATGACAGCGCCGAGGACCTGAGAGAGATGATTGAGCGTCAAGATCGCGAGGCCGACCGCCTCGAGAACGTCAGGGCTTGCTGCGATGGTAAGATTGATGTACCTGCATGTTGATTTGACCGATGAAGCTGACTCTATGATGATAGGTAAGCATGACGTTGGATTTCTGCACCACCACCACAAGCGAGGTGGTCGCCATTCGTACGTCCAACCACGTTCGAACCCATCGCCAACACCAGGACAACAGTCGGCGCGTCCGAGAGCTTAGAAGGCCTCGACGACAAGACTCCGATCAGCACACCTTTGAAATGGCTCACACCAAGCCACACATTCGTTAGACCAGTATCACCTCGCGTTCCCTGTCACGACGACTGAAAACTTGACGGAAGTTTCACGACATTGACGAACATTTTCTACATTTTTCTTATCTCTGATATTGCGACAGTAGTCTCTGTGTGCGCATCGCACGATGTCTTGCATTGATTACTCGTTTCGCTCTACAAAAGTAACACAAATTCCTCAACTCACCTACCAACCACTATCATTTCTTGGTCTCTTGGGGCGAGCAATACGCACCTCATTCCTCATCATACCGAATGTTTTCTTTACACAGCTTGTTCCGACACTATTGGGTCGTTACGGCGTTTATGTCTATATATATCTACGGGCAACCTTTTTTTGTTGCTAAGGCGAAAGCTTGGACGGAATTCTCACCTGGCGTTTACTGCTATCCCTGCTTGGAAGGCTGAATGCGGCGTTTTCTGGGTGCAGAGTAGAAGGAGTCGGTCCCAAGCGGATATAATAGTATTGCTCTGGTCTTCCAGCATGTTGTTCGCATTTCGAGCCTGCTATCTTGAGATGATTTGTTCAAGCAGGCTATCTTAGCTACGTGCTGCTCATCGAGCGAGCGACAGATTCCTTAGGAAGGATGTGAAGCTAGGTCTGGGGGAAGAGTGCCACTGCTGCTACTTCACAAGCCAACTTTTATACTGTTGGGCAAAGAAGCGCTGTCATGACTGTACGATCCGTCTTCCATTTATTACACAACATTGTTCTGTCTACCATCATATCTTGCTCTATATTGTGCACATCTAAATCTGCATTCGACCATGGGCTGAGACGTAACTGTGTGATGTTCACAACTGCATTTCAACGTAGCAATTTTTGAGTAGTACAGAGTACTCCGTTGATGCCATTACTTAAAAGTGGTGGTGCTTGGTGATCAGAAAACTGAAGGTAGCGGCCTTTAGACGAAGATTGTATTTCCTAATTTGGATGGCGTTAGTGGACAGTTCGTCAAACTCCAGCACTACCAGGCACTGAATGGCGACTCAATATTAGCCCTCTAGGCGCCGGGACAGACACAAAGTGAAAGTGGCACGCGGATCGCGGTAGGGCAATTGCTAGAAGGGGCCTTTAGGGAATGGCCTCTTGCCCCCCGCTATGCCATTCGACCCTCAAGTCCACTGTCCACTGCGGGAAATGGGTCCATCACATGACGTACCGTGCACCGGAAACAGCGCCAAACGTCACTACTTAGCCATTCGAGCAATACTCCGTATACCACGAACTACTATTACACCACCAGCACCTCGAATCACACGACACAGCATTCATGTTTCCGCATTCAACTCCATACTTTAGGGGCTATTGTTTACATCATTCGATGCCTTAACCTTGTGGCTGCACCGACATATAGGACAGCTCGTTCCCTTCAGCCGCCTCCTTCCACCCAAGCCAGCTACAATGGGGACTTGGTCCTCCTTGCTGTTCGCTTACATCCTGGGCGGCGTCACCTTCATTCCACTCGTTCTTCTGGCGATCATCGCCCACGGCCTGTATACGTTCCCTCAACGTACCGATATCGATGCCACCAAGACGTACGATTCGAGAAGCGACATTGTGCAACCCGGAGACGATACCGAGGCCCTCGAGGCTGCCACCACCAAGAGCAAAGATGACAATACACGAGCGAAAAGCAACATGGATGTTGCGGCCGGATACTTTGCCGTCTGCAGAGAGTATACGCCCATGGGGATTAATGCCAAGCCGATAGAACGCAGCACCCCAGTTGGCTCTACCACGGTTGCGGCCCCTAGCCCGAGCGTTTATCAGACCATGTACCGAAGCATCTTCGAGCGAAAGGCCGCCAATACAACACAGGGTGTGGGCGATAACAACGGCATCAGCCAGAGGCCGAAGAAGGCGGGAAACGTCTTCTACGTCGTCTTGAGGCATGGCCATCTAATGCTCTTTGATGACGAGGAGCAGCTCGAGGTTCGCCACGTCATTTCTCTGGCGCATCACGACATCAGCGTATATTCGGGAGGGGATGTGACGCCAGAGGGGGAGCTGTGGATCAAGCGAAACGCTTTGTGTTTATCCAGGAGAACCGATGGCGTGGATATCGCACCTGACGCCCAGGTATCAAAACCATTCTACCTCTTCTCCGAGAACTGCTCTGCCAAGGAAGACTTCTACTTTGCCTTGCTGAGGAACATGGAGCAGACCTTTGGGGCCGGGGATGTTGCACCCAGCGTCCAGCAGTTCGATGTCAAGAACATCATCTCCCTCGTGCAGAAGCTTCACTCTTCGGAGGACAATGTCCACTCGCGGTGGCTGAATGCCTTAATTGGGAGGGTCTTTCTGGGCCTGTACAAGACGAAAGACTTGGAGCATTTCATCGTCGAGAAGCTGACCAAGAAGATCTCTAGGGTCAAGAGGCCATCCTTTCTGACGGATGTTGTTATCCGCAACATTGATGTTGGAGATGCCGCCCCAATGCTGAACAATTTGAGATTGAAAGACCTCAGCGTCGAGGGAGAGTGTGTTGTCGAGGCGGACGTTAGGTACATCGGCAACGCTCGACTCGAAGTGGCAGCAACAGCCAAGATTGACCTTGGCCAGCGATTCAAGGCACGAGAGGTCAACCTTGTGCTAGCAGTGGTCTTGAAGCGCATCGAAGGACATGTCCTCTTCAAAATCAAGGCACCACCAAGCAACCGCGTCTGGTTCTCCTTCCAGTCAATGCCCAAGATGGAAATGGCCGTTGAGCCTATTGTCAGCTCGCGACAGATCACCTACACCGTCATCCTTCGCCAGATCGAAAACCGTATCAAAGAGGTCTTTGCCGAGACCTTGGTGCAGCCCTTTTGGGATGATATGCCATTCTTCAAGACCGAGCACAAGAAATGGAGGGGTGGCATCTTCGAGGGAGACGATGCTCTGCCTGAAAAAGATGCTCCCGTCGAAGCTGCTGTTGCTCAGACCGGAGACGTAGATACAGGTGACAAGTTGGAGGAAAACACGCCGGACCCTCTGGCGGAGATGAAACCGATTGAAAAGAGCTACAGTATGCCTATCGAGTCTCAGTCCCTTGGCAGTGGCTTGTTTGGAAGGAAGATTGGGAAAAGCGGTCCTAATTCCCCTGCATCCACGTCTGCTACCAACCTTGAGGTCAAATCGCCCACTTCACCTACTTCTCCTCGCTCTCCTAAGATGGTGGCGAACAACACTGAGCCTCTCGTGGCTACAGACGTAACCCATGCCGAAACCTTCAAACCGTCGTCTCCCCCCGATGATGCAACCAACTACATGGCTACACTACAGTCCAAGGTCCAAGACGCTTCGCCATCTTTGGCCCCGACGTCCCCCACCGCCACCAAACCGGCTTCGAGAGCACAGAGATCAAGTGCATCTTCTGCATCGTCGGGGGAGAACAAGGGCACGGATGATTCTACTGAAGACCGTGGGCTTACTGCGCCTGGTCGTCGTAATACCTCATCGTCTGCTGATTCAGGCTCCCTGGCAGATGCTACAGACTCCCCAAATAAGTTTAACAAGCACTCCTTCATCAACCAAACACAGAATATTGGTAGAAATTTCTTTATGCGAAGAGAGAATTCTAACAACTCCCTTGCGACCTCGGCCCAAAGCGACAACAACAGCGTCAATAGTGCCTCGTCCCAAAAGAAGAACACTTTAGCAGCTGTCACCAACGCTGCGGCGCAAGCTCGTCAGTGGGGATGGAATGCCATCCAGCGACAAAAGGATGCCAGGAGGAATAGCGAAACGCCCCAGTCGGTAGATCTATCTCAGCCCATGGGGCGTGGACAACCCTTGCCGCCGCCCGGAACACCCTTGCCTAGGCCAACAAACGGCAGGACGAAGATTGGACCTGTCCCCTCGTCTGGTTCTGGACCGAAGAGAAAACCCGTACCTTCAATCGTGCCTGAGCAAGAGGATGAAGATCACTTGCAGCCTCCACCTTTGCCGGGTAGGAACAGAAGGGGAGGCAGCGTGGTAGAGGACGAGCCAATCGTTGAGCAAATGCTTGTCGTGGAAGCACCCGACGACTCGGAGCCTGGGACACCAGCTGATGATAAGTTCTACGGCGGAGACAGGCGAGCTATGCAGGGCTCTCTCACCCCGGCATCGGCTACCCATCCGCCCTTGACACCATCCTTGACGCACAGCACTCTGACGACAAACCCGGAGACTGACGATGCTATCCCAAAGCGGACTACACAAACCTCGCAACCAGCAACACCATCTTTTGAGAATTCCAAGAGGAATGGCGGTTCTATTGTTGCCGTACCAGGAAGCTCGGCAATTGCAATGGACGACGAGGAGGATTTCTCAGGGTGGATGGACGAAGAGCTCGAGGAAAAGCAGGAGCAACAGCAGCAACCGTCCGACGAGCAGCGGAAGCATGTAGAGGATTGGCGTACACAGTATGACAAGACGGCGGGTCATGAGCTGCTTGTTCCGTGAGTCACTCGCTCGCTCGCAAGCAACTGAAGCTCGCTTCCTGAGCAATTGCAAATATTGGGCGTTTGATCGAATAGATCTTGGGATGACGGGGAGTTCTCGGTGACTTGATTTATTATAATTTTATTTGGAACTTGGGATGGCGTTGAGCTTTTACGTGGATAAATGGGGATCCACGTGTGTTCGGAGTGCATTAAACACCGAGCATTGGTCACGACTTCTGCCATGATGATAGAATAGGTCATTATTGTGATAAATTTTACTTTTTGTCGTCAATATCCTCCAGGTTTGTTGCATATTCCAACGCGGGTATCCAAACGAAACGGTCGTATTCAAAATCAGAGATGCAGCTTGATCCGTATTCAAGTCATGATGAGCGTGTGACACCAAGGTCAAATCACCAGCTCAGCTCCCCCCTATCAATCCCCCACAGCAGATTCTCAATGATGGGCTCGGCCTTGGCTCTGGTCCCGGCCAGCTTTTGCGTTTGCTTCTCCCTCGTCCAGAAGACGGGGCAGTCCTTGGAGTCGCACGCGATGGGCTCCAGGGGGGCGGTCCCGCTGCATGTCCGGCAGACGGACATGACATCGGCCGTCTTTTTCTCCTCGGTGACCAATTCGCGCTGCATCTTCATGATGGATCGGCGGGGGTTCTTTCTGCAGTGGTGGCAGATGCGGGGGTCACCTGGCTTGTTGAGAGGACGGCGGGCAGGCCGGCGCCACTTTCTCTTTGTCTTCTTCATCTTCATATTCTTCTTCCTCCTCTTCTGGTGCATGACATCCTTAGCCTTCTTCTTCTTCTTCTTCTGCCACCCATTGGCGGTGCTAGTTTGCGTCCTCTCCCTGATGATGGGTATACTCATCTCGTTGGTGACAGGTCTCCCCCTCGCATTAAAGATGCTGAAATACTTGTTCTGGCTGGTCATGGTTCTGGTTCTGGTTCTGGGTACAGGGACAGGCACAGGTCTGGATTTGATTGGTTTCGCTTTTATCCGGATGCGGCGGTTGCACAAGGCGCAATGTGCGCTCCTCATGTAAAATTCGAGCGTCGATTTCTTCATGCCGCCAAAGACCTGACGGACGCGGCGGATCTTGGGCATCTCATCGTACCACCCGCGGACACTTGCACCGACGAGATTGAATATGCGCTCGAGAGGGGGGATGATGTTCTTGGAGATGTAATACTCTGAATCGAGGGCCCAGTGCGGGTTGGATAGGAGGTCCTCTGGGGCAACGGAGCGATCGATGAGGCGAGCGCCAGGCGCTCCTGTGACGACAACGTAAGGGACACGCTCGCCGTACTGCGGCTCCGCGCGAGCGTCTTTGAGCATGCGTCGAGTGCTGATGAGGGCACCTGCTGTAGGGGGCCCTTTGTCCGAATACGTCCCCAGCTTGACCTCCCTGGCGAAGCAAAAGTCTTGAATCGAGACGGCGCCTGTCATGATCTTGTAGCACTGGGCCTGGAAGTAGGATTTGATGCGGCTGAGGTCCGGCTCCTCGAAGAGCATCTTGATGGCCTTTTCCTCGATCTTCTGCTCGGCGGGGGTGCCGTCTCTGCGTACCGTCTCGATGCCCTTGGCGTCGAATTCGGGCTTTACTTGGTCGCGGTACTCGTATTTGTTACCGACGTATCGTTTCTTCGCCAAAAGGAGGCAAGGGTGGTAGACTTTTTCAAACTTGAGCTTGATAGGGCGGGGGTTCATGTCGGTGATTGCCTTGGCCATCTCGTTGCCAATGTCGAAAGCTTGGTCGCGCGTCTTTCCCCTGAGGTAGACGAAGAGGCTGTCCGTGTCGCCGTAGACGACTTCAGCTCCCCAGCGTTCTATGGACTGGATGTAGGCAATGGCACGCTCGAGCGTCTCGCGGCCCGTTTGGACGATGCTGTCGGCTATCTCGGAGCAGGGCATCCGGCCAGAGAACGAGGCCGAGGTGTAGCCGTAGGTGACGTTGGCGAGAAGCTTGAGAGCGAGCTGTCTGTTGTTGAGCAGCTGCTGCAACGCCTTGTCGTCCTTGTCCTGCTTCATGCCGCTCTTGACCATGACTCTCGTCTCGAGGATCTCTCTGAGCATCTTGGCAAGCAACGACATGCGAATCTCCTTCTTGACGTACATCATGCCGTTGGGGGTGATGTTGATGTAGTCCTTGAGGAGATTGAGGAGGCCCTGCTGCCGCCTATACTCGGTGAAACCCATCTTGTTCATCC
Source organism: Trichothecium sympodiale (assembly GCA_003012115.1). Classification (NCBI taxonomy): domain Eukaryota; kingdom Fungi; phylum Ascomycota; class Sordariomycetes; order Hypocreales; genus Trichothecium; species Trichothecium sympodiale. Next base: position 28,890 of record PXOB01000158.1, read on the forward strand.
CGCGCCAGTTGGTGATGCGGCCGAGAAAGGTCGAATAGCAGATGTTGTATGCAATCATGACGCTGGGGTACAGGCTCTGAAAATCGAGAACAAGCATAGGGCTGGTATAGAATCCGCTTTCAGGCTCCATGACCAGAGGCAGGCACTCGAGAGCGTTCTGACCACCAACTTGCTTCCGACTGGGCGAGACTAGTAAAAAGTTTTCAGGTTTGGCGATGCGAAACATGATGGACTCGACTTTGAACTGCGATCCTCTCGAGAAGACGGAGAAGAAGTCGACACCCAAGAGCCTCGCTTGTTCGCTGGTTCTGGCGACGAGCTCGTTGGCTACAAGAATATCAATATCCAGCGCGGAGCGGACACAGTAATACTTCAATATCTTGCTTATATCTCGGGCGCTGCCGCTCTTATACCAGGTTGTCAGCGTCTGCCACGAGTAATGTGGGATACGCCTGTGAAGCACGTGCCAGACAACGTTCTCCATGGTGTACTGCAACAGATTGAGCTCGCCTCGCATGGCTCTCCAGATATTGATCATGTGTCTCCCTGTGATGCGAATGGTTGAGGTCGTGTTGAACCCCCACTTGTCGTTATCCTTGCCAAATCGACTGTGAGAGTCTGATTTCATACGGGAGAACTCATCACACAAGTTGTAGTCATACTTGAAGCGAGCACGCTCAATCAGATAACCCCACGAGCCGCCGTGGACCTCGTAGCCGGTCAAGACATCAGGGTCATGGGAGCGCACAATCTCCACCATTCTCACCATGAGGTCGAGTTCTGAGTCTTCGCTGATAATCTCGGCCGTTGTTTGCTTCTCCATCTGCCTCACACGATCCGCGTTTGAATTGAGCACAATGATGCCAGAGTACGTGATGTTGGACCAATCTTGGCTGCTCAGTGCTACCTCGTCGGACTTGACGGCCCAGAAAAGGCACTGGATCTCATCCTCTTCTGCATTTGGCACGAGTTTGCCTCTGGTATTTACGTGAAGTTCTAGACTCATGGTGCTCATGTACTGTACTTCATGCTCGACGCCGGTCGATGCCTTTGCCTGCGAGTACTTGAAGCCAAGTTTGTTCTTCTGTGTCGGCCCCTCGATTTGCGAGAGGGCCTGCTTTTGAGTCCACGTCAGGGGCTGATGCGAGTCCTGGCTCCCAGGCTCGGCACTCTCCTTGGCCTGTTGCTCTTCCCACCAGTCGTTGACTTCGTCGTACGTTGGCGGGGGGATTGCGAATTCCCAGCATTTTATAGAGCATTGCTTCCTCTGTTCCTCATAATATTCTTTGACCTCGGCCATGTCTACAACTTCAGGCTTCGTCATGTCGTGGCTCGTCGGCTCTAAGCCTGTTGGGTCGAAGCTCGGGAGGTATCGCAGAGTATTGCCGCGGAGGCGGTATTCTTTACCGGCATACTCTCGAGACCGAGTCGGCACATCTTTCTCCCTGCTGTAGTACGCAGCTGGATATATGGCATCAGGCACTTGCCATTCTTCCATGTCCAGATCAAGGTTCTCGGGATCAGGAGGCAAGACACCGTAGACGATTGTACGACGATTGGATGCAGCCAAGGCAGCTTGATGCACCTCGGCCATATGAGAGGATTGACTGGCCTTGTTCCGTGATAGCGTGGGCAAAGAGGAAGGGGAAAGTGACGAATCAGTGTCCGGTAGAGTACTCTCGCCGCCCAGGTCGAGCACTCTTCTCTTGCTTGGGCCGCTGTCAAAGGTGCTCATGCAAGGCTCTTGTTGAGATTGGCCGGAGGAGCTGGGGCTTTGCTGACTCGAGCGAGGTGGTTTGGTGCTGTCAACGCAAGGACCCTTTACAACTGGAAACGCGAGAGCATGGGTTGTAATACTCTCGTCGCTCGATGGCGGCGAACACGAGAGGTCCTGGGAGGAAACCGGCAGGGCTGGTGGCGTCCACGGTTTGGATGCACCGGGCTCTATTCTTGGAACAACGTGTTTGCCTGGAGACTCTGGTTTCAGACGTTTGACCGAGGTATCTGCATCATCTGTGAATGTTGCAGACGCCTTTCTCTTCAATGGCGGGGCGGACAACTTCCTCCGTAAAGGCTTCAATAGTCGCTCAGTGTATCCCGCTTTTATACTAACGTCTACAAGCTTCTTTGGGAGTGGAAAACGTGGCACTTTGCCAGTTCTTAAGCCGCCTAGAACGACGCCAACAAGTTTTGAAATCTTTGGCTTTGATGAATGCTGTCGAGGCTCCGGCTCAGCCTCCGGTTCCGACTTGGGCTCAGGCTCAGCCTCCGGGCTTGAATGGCTTCCTTGGCCCGAGGGAAAGGGGCAGGCATTGTCCGGGAGCTCGCTGTCGCACTCTCGGAGGGCCTCCTCGTCGGAGTCATTGGGGAAAAATTCGTCCGATTCTTCCCTGACTCGGGCAACGCTCGGCTCGTCGACTTCGATGCTGCTCGTGACGTCGGCGTCAGGGTCAACCTGCGAAGGTTTGTACGGCAAGCCCAGCGCTGGCAGAAGGTTTTTTGGGTAAAGATCCTCTACGGATTGCATCACCGTGTTCACGCCATCTTCGAACTGCTTCGACTTGACAAAGGTATCAAACTCGAGGTCGTTGTCAATGTCGTTCTTCTCCTGGTCGATGAGCTTTTGGATCTTTTCTCGGTATTCTTCCTCGTGCAGCCACCCTTGGGGCTGAGAGTCCCGAGGATCAGCAGACATGGTGATGAGAACTTCTGCCGGGAATGGGCTGTTGCCCGGTTTGGGGTTGGCCATGTTCCGTTTTCTCCTCCTGGTCTCGTCTTCCCACAGGCCTGCCATGCTCGTAACGAGCTTCACATCGTCGGGAATTGGATGGTTCCGCTCGACAAAGTTATGGTGAAGACGCCGCTCCCGAACCTTGTTGCGGTTGACGATGTGTTGCACGCAAATGTCGACTTCAATCGAGCAATGGCTGAGGCGAGGCAGCTCGTCGTTTAGTTGACTAGGAGGGACCGATTCACTATGCCACGTGTGCGACGAGATCCAATCACGTTGGCGGTCCGGCACGGGAGCTCGGAAGATGGGTTTGGATGAGTCGAGATAGTCACAACCGTACAGGTTGTAGTCGATCATGAACTGAGCAAGGTACTGAAGGTGGCTTTCATAGGGTTGAAACCTGCGCTTCAGTATCGCGCCCTGCTGGAGAAGGTCGGCAAGCCTCGTCATGACGATTGGGTCGTACATGTAAATCTTGAGGAAGAAGCGGTAGCCGACATGAAAACCGTAGAAGGGCACTCCCTTAACAAGGGTGATGCGAGCGACGAACTTGGCATTGTTGTTGCCGTATTCATTCCGCCTATAGCTCACAGCCAAGGCATGATCAATAGACAGGTGTAGGCGGTATATGTATGCCCCGGCTTTCAAACATGTTAGCTTTTTTTTAGACTATCATGGACATGTTGCGCTCACCATCTTCCGAGCTCAAGCTCCCCTCGTAGGGAATATAGAGATACGGAAAGGCTCCATGAATGTGGACGCAGACTTTCTGCCCAGTCTCTGTTGCGCCAAAGGCTCTTACAACAGGAACCTTGGGACCTTTGGAGATTTGCGATAGGTGAATGTCGTTGCGAAGCTGGGGGTCAAAGCGTGTAGGGGTCCCTTGGTAGTGATCGATGCAGTTCAATCGCACCCGAAATAGGTCCATCTGGTTTGGACCACAGCTCCATTGAGCTGCATCTGTCGAGGAATTGTATCTGACTAATCAACGAGAATATACTTGGGGGGAGGGGGGAAGGGTTTCAATAGTTGAATCGGGCTATTAGAAGTTGTGCATACAGACATGTATGACGCGACGCGACCTTGACGTTGTACAATCAAAGGAAAGGTCGCGAAGTCACGTGATATTAATTAGCGTGGAAGCACTTAAGTCTTAGTAGACTATCAAGTTACCCTAGAGCTTCAAGTCAAGTCAAGTCAAATGTGAGGACTCTAGAGCTGATTTTCCAGCTGGTAGTTGAAAGAATGCCCAAGGAGATCTCTCAAATGTGTTCGTATAGTAGAGTTACTTTAGCATTGGTATCTTTTTTCATTCTTGTTAACATGCCCTACATCATCAGGGGGTCACCCGAGGACCAGCGGACACCGTAAATGGTGCATCGAAAAATATAAACTCGATATATGTACAACTTTGGTCTTGCTTCGTTGTTGATATTTGGTAAAACTCGGGTCATTTATTCTCTTATTCCCTCTTACTGCTACGGGTGGCTGGATGAATGATCTAGTCACTAATAAAGACATGACCTAGCTCTCGCATTCTTGAACCTCTTCGGTATTTGTTCCATAATACGTACCTTGAACCCCCCCCCAGAGTCAAGGGCAAGGTGACGAGACTGAGGGCAGGACATTGCAATCCGATCGACAGCATTTACAACCTCACAACGGTGACCTTTCATTCGACATTGCGGGCAATAGTTATAATGGAAGTGAATAAATGATTGCGGTACGAGGACCTCCAAGTCCATAGAGAAGCCAGATGTCGGGCCCGACCTCGAGGCGCATGCGCTCAATTCTGACATGTGTAAAGTCACAAGTAGAGGTTAAAGGCATCGAGGAGAGTACACTGGAGTATATGTTGCGGCTCTATGAGGAGTCTACCTACATTCGCCAAGCTAGCGCATAGGGAGAATCTGTTGTAGACGCAGTTAGCCCTTTAGAATAGGCTATTAGCTAGTAGATTTGTTCAAGCAGTGCAAGCATTTTGACTTTGCTTCCAGAAAATCTAGGTTTGGTATTAAAAACTTGATGGAACGGAAACTATAGAGGATATACGTGGTACATTTCACATATATTGGACTTTGACATTTGATGCAAGAGATTGATTGTTTTGAATGCCAGTATTGAAGTTGAGAGAGTAAAATGTAGTCCCGCCTCACCAAAGATACCTCCTCCGCCCAAATGAAAATACGAATACACTTTGTTGGTTGTGGCCTTCAAAATCTGACAGAATTGGGCTGTTAGTATCGGCCTTTTCGATAGCAGAAGACTGAGACTTGTCCGACATGGGCGTCATCTGAGCTTTGTTGTTGGCATCTTCGTCGAGCCCCCTTCGTCAGATTACAAGGTAAAGCTCAGTGTCCCCTCGTCAAGCGCATTTTGTTGGCGCGAGTTTGAGGCCATGACCCAGTCCCGACGGGTTCAAGGGGAGATGTTGCATGCTGAGGTGAGTCCATTACGAAAGACTATTCGAGCCACAACGCGGCTTGATGCATTTTGCAAACGTCAAAAAAGATTGGCTGCATGATCGTGTTCTTGTTTGCCTCTGGCTTTGCACGCTTCTCTCGGGGGGGTGGTCGCTAGTTGGCCTTTGTGCTTCCATGGCTTTGCTTCCGTGCCTCGGGCGAGTTCTAGCCTGTAAGTTGGGTTGGCTGCGCTAACAGTGATCAAAGTTAGTCTTGGGAGTAGGATGGGCTACGCTTCAGAAGGAGGGGCTTAGGGGAAGTTGCAAAAGCTCACAGGGCAAAGGTGGTCGCCGGATGTTTGCGAGGAGATTTGTCGACTTGCTTCTGGGATGATGGTTGTTCCCAAAGGAGGCCCGGTTAAGAGGAGCAGGGTGTTAAGCTCCAGCAACCTTTTGAAAAGCTCAAAACTGTACTTGGCCGAGTCTGGAGTATCGTTGCCAGGCTGAATACTGATGAGAATGAGGAAAAGGAATAGGTTTCTTGTTGCTTTCGGTTATTGCAGGAACCAGATTTGGAAAGGGGGTGCGGGGTGTTTCTACCAGCCAGCACCTGCCATCTTGGGGAATACTACCTGAACCTACTACACAAGGTTCACGCCAAACTACTAATAGTATTACTATGTTACTAGTACTACAACTACTGCATTCGACAAGTGGGTGCTGCTACTCAGTCCTTACCGGATTCCGACTTCCATGGCCATCATCTGCAAGCTCGTTCCACCCCCTGCAGCACATCTTTGTACCGCCAAGACAAGAAGTACCGGATATACCATCTGCTACTACTAACCGTAGATTCCATGACATGTGTATCGTCTTCGGGGAAAGCTGACCGTGGTAAGCATACGCCTTGCAAGGTGCACCTTCTTTTACCCAGCACTGACTATATATTCCCATAATACTTTTGCTAATCCTTTCTTTCCCCAAATCTAGAGGCAACACCGCTGCTCCCCAAAGTCGTCTCTGCTCAGCACACAGGCTGCAGGTCATCGGCCAAGCACCCCTACCGTATTCGGATTCCTCACCTTCAAGGGGGAGGATGGGAGATCGACATCAAGGGAGGAGACGGATATCGGGAGAGGAGATCGATAGCAGGGAAGGGCTTGAGAGTGTGCGTCTTGATGGTTGTTATAGCACGTTCTAGGACCCTTGATGCTTTTTCAAAGGGATTAAAAGATCAAATCGTGTTCGGATCGTTCCTGTCGTCTTGGTCGGGCATGGGATTTACGCTTATTGAGGCGGAAGTCAAGAAGATTATAATGAAATAAATCCATCATCTAGCTCCAGTTCTCTCTCCGCCACGGTGACAAAGACCCAGATCTTGGAAAGATGCCTGATGGCCCAAGGCTCGGTGCTAATCAAAAGGCTTGACAGCAGAACCCCGATCTGTCTGTCCGCTGGGTGTGCCGGGATTGGAATACTATGGTTACGGCTCGATGAAACATCTTGGGTCTGCGGCCTTTGGGGTACAGAAAGCTGATTAGGGATTCCGAGGCAGAATATGATGTTCGAGTTGACGGTAGAAGATGGCAAGGAATAGAAAGTATGAAGGCAATTGGATCCCTCAACTAGCAGCTCCTGGCTGGTTATAAAAAGACCAAGTGCCATATTATAGCACACTGGTATGTTATTACGAGGGGGGCCCAACTTGATTTCTAAATAAAATCGAGAAACTGATTCGTTATCGCTCTTTTATCCGCCCCCCCAAAGAGTGGTGGTGGATGCATAGTCGGTCCCAGCTGGACGACAAAGCTGGTGTTTATGATGACGGTGGCTAGAAGTCCGGCGGGAAGAGAATGGCTGGAGGTGAATGCGAGGAGGATCATATGCTTGCTTTGTTGTTGAGAAAGAAGGGAATGGCAACAAGAGAATCAAGACAAAACAGTCGTTCTGGGCAGTGAAGATATAAAGAATAAAATGGTATAATGATGAACACTAATCTTCCAATCACCCTGAATACGAACAACACTCTGAATAGCACCCTAAACAACATCTCTGAATAGCATCATGATAAACAGCCAACTCTAGACTGCCTCCTATGTACCGTTAATGATTGGATGCTTGAGTTGAATGGAAACATCACGTACCTCTGCCCGCCGTCTTGGCGGTCAAGAACATCGTCTTCGTCGGGATGATCATCGAGTCTCTCGCGTAATGATGTTGGCAAATAACCGGCTGTTATGGCTTTGCGCTTATTGCGTCGGAGGTCGAAAGAAAAACAAACAAGTTTCGCCATGGCCGGCGAGGAGGATGAGGAGGATGTTCTTCGCAGCTTGGGTGCGTGGTCTGAGGCTGAGGCTTGGGATGTGATCAGGCACAAAGCCGCAATGTCTGAGGCGCCGCCATGTTTGTTGAACGTGCTTGAAGTCGGGCTTTTGCAAAATACTTTTTCTGATTGAATCTTTCTGGGTTCCAGCTTCTACCTCTGGCAAAGAGGAGCGGTCTTGAGCCGCTTCTGCTGCTCATGCTGCTGCTCATGCTGCTGCTCACGCTGCTGTTGATAAAGATGATGATAAAGATATTGATAAAGATGATGATAAAGATATTGATAAAGATATTGATGAAGATAATGATGAAGGAGAAGATGAAGAGAGGAGAAAGAGGGGGAAAAAGAAAAGTTGGTCACGTACAAATATAACAAGACCAATAATAACTGGCAGTAGCACTACAGAGGTAGGTACCAAGGTGGTTTGTCCTGCCTTGGGTAATAATGGGATATGGAACTTGGGGAAGCTTCCAGGGGCAGGCAGGCAGACATGAGGAAGCAGCTAGGAGACTTCCAAGAGTGCTGGACCTCCAAGAGTGCTAAACAATAAGGCAGCTCAGGGGGGACTTTAGGGAACAATAGGCATTGTTTTTGGGTCGTAGGCACTGGAAGCTAGGGAAGAATGAGCTGAAGTCAGGGCATCTACCCCCTATTACCGACCACAACAATGCCTAGGTACCCTAGTAGCGGCCCCTGCTTTCACTATTGAAATCACATGAGCACCAACGGTAATTCGAAACCAAAAAAAAACTATAAATTCTCTTCTGTGAGGGGCATAATTTTCACTTGTTCACACTTCCACATCATCTTTGAAATCACATTTTTTCTGACGCACCAAGTGCAAACCATACCTATTCGGCGAATAGCCTTTTTAAAAAACACATCACCAACTTCTACAATGCGTTCCAAGAAACGTCCGAAGAGACGTCGAAGCCAGCCATCCTCCTTCGTGTTTTATCATCACCCCACGCTGTCGACATGCATCCTATATGGGCTGCTGTCACCCCGAGAACGGCGGCTGCGTCGCGCAGCTCGTCGCACTCAACTCGCCACCGGGGCTCGTCCAACGGCTCGTCCAGCGGGCTCGTCCTCTGTGGGACGACTCCCAGCACAGGTCCCGGCGTCTTCCAAACGCCTCGGGGTCGTTTTAACCTACTCAGGACGGCCGCTACGCAGGAGGAGCACAGAGTTGCCTTTCTCGCAGGCTTCTTCACGACGTTGGCGCAGAGCCAGGCGGCGGGCGCTGCCGCATGGGACCGTATTGCTAATGGACACCCATTGGGCGAAGAGCGTGTGGGAAGTGAAGGCGCCCGTGGGCAAGCCCTTGCCTTTGACAAGTTCATGGACCCCGAGCAGGCCGATGCAGGTTCCTACAACAGATTGCATGAGCTCAACATGCCGATTCTGATAGTCAGCGGTAAGCAATTCATTAACCCTGGTTAACAAAAGCTAATCTGACTTAGAACAGCATTTGAACAGCACTTGATCAGCATTTGATTCATCCCGTTGCTTTCCTGTGGTGTGTTTTGTTGGTTGTTGAGGAGTTGAAAAGCTACTAGGATGGAAGTGGCTCGATTGTGTATCGCGATGCTGAAGCCTCGGATTGTGTTATAAGGAGACTGCACCCTTGTGGCTTTGTGCTTACTGCGTCGGAAGGTGGAAGGAGAAATAACAGGCTGGGATTGTGGTTGGCGGTGTGTGTGCCAGGGATAGGACGATTCTGGACTTTGCTCTATTGGGAGGGGGAAAAGTGACACGGTTCTTGTCTCGCCCGAGGTCTAGTGGATTGTAGGCAACGCCACAATCATTATCAAATTATTTCATGTCATATTCTCGTTGCCATCAATGACCTTTGAACTTGTCCCATAGGTTGTAAACATAGTTTGGAAACAAGTGACGCGTTGAAACGACTAATCATGAACACAAGAAGCATAGAGATGGCGTTGTTTGAAATTTCCAAAAGCTATCCAACATGTGTTGTTGGCTGGCAGACATAGTTGTGATGCTGGGTATCTAAAACCTCGTCTGGTCTCTAGTGTTTTGTCCCCGGCCCTAGGCCACCTCCATCGCCATTCTCTTGACATGCTGTGAACCCTTTGGCGGAGCTGAGAGATGTCGTCGAGATATCTGCAGCCTTGTTGGTCTGCTGGGGACCTCGGGCTTGGGCTCGGAGAAATCCGTCCAAGGCCTTGGTGTTGGAAGTGGTATTGACTCTCCAAGAATATAACTCCATCACTTGACGGTCCATGTGGTCAGCTTTGTCGTCGTCGTCATCGTTGTCATATTCAAATCATTGTGTGATAATCGTTTCGCCATCGTTCTTCGAAAAACCTGCTGGGCTTCTGGCTGGTTCGCCGGATTCGTCTGTCGTGGGCTCTGATGAGGTAGAGGTACTGGGGCAAGAATCTGGAGGGGAGGGCTGGCCAGGCTGAAATCGAGTCGAATCTTCTTTTTCGCATTCGAGGGGGTGAGGGTGGAAAAGAGTTGACGACATGTGAGTGATGACCGCCTGAATCAGCGTCATTCGAGGAAGTGTGTGCAACAAAGTATTTTGTATGTGGCTTGCAAGGCTGTAGTGGTTCGTGGTATTAATTTACAACTCGTGGCAGGCGGCGGCTTTTCCCTTGAATAGATATCTGGATGGCCGGAATACCTAGCAGGTTGGTGGTAATTCAATTCATCGTTGATTGAGAGTAGGGCACTCGATGGCCAAGGAGTAACTTGATTAGCAGCAGAATATATTTGACGCGTGCACGCATTATTTCTGCTAATGATGCCATACGATGGATGGTGCACATTGCTCATCAAGGCAGGTCATGCGGGCACGTGGCTGCTCTCCTTTGCCATTGAGGTTCCTACCGGTAAGCAGGTGAAGTTTTGCTTGTCACCTTCTGTCCCGCCCAATCTTTCCTCCTCGATGCAAGTCACATTTCTTTCCTACCACTTTGTCTCCTACAAATTGTTCCCTGCAAACTTGTTCCCTCCACCAAACCCTCTCGACCAGATCGGGGGACCATCCACAATTTCACAGCCTTATTCCTGCGTTTTTCCCCCTCGCGCCCGAAACCCAATATGCTTTTTAGCAACCGTTTCCGTAAGTTTGACCCTCTTCTCCCCGTCTTTAACTTCAAATCTGCCGAATCGACATAAAAGCTCACTTAGTATTGTTAGACGCCCTCGGCTTGATCCGTGGGATCACGTACAAGAAGGCGATCAAGGGTTCCAGCATCGTGATGAAGAATACACAAACAAGGTTTTCCAGTAAGCGCTTACTTACTTTCCCGCCGCCTTTGTCGAAATTTCGTTGACCCAAATATGTTAGACGCTGAAAGCGGGCATCTACGACTGAAGAAGACCAAGCTCGTGCGGGATAAGGAAGACTTTTGCCAACCCAAGATTAATATTACGGAATCAAACAAAAATCAAATGTCAGTCAAGCCTCGCCCTGTCTCCAACCAAACTCCCACCCCCCAAAACGAAACCTTTATCGGCTCTTGTGCTGACTTGCAATGGGAAGAGCCAGAGCTCCAGTTGGCCCTACGACACTTGGGATGTCGAGAACCTCGCCTTCTCGTCATGATGGGGTAGGAGGGCTTCTGAGACGTCTGCTGATGGGGACCGGCGCGAGCCCCGTGGCGCCTCGAGGCATTTCCGAAACATGCAGGGCTGATGTCCTTGAGGCTGCGGCGCGAACTCCTCCTCCACGACCAGTTAGCGCTTTTCTCTTTTGACAGCCGGACGAGGTATTAACGAGGTCATGTTCTCGATACACTCTACTTGTTTCCGAGGGCCGTGGACTTTTGTGGGATATTTTTGGGTGCTGCGGTCCAATGATCAATTCACATTACCCCCCCTATAGCATGTTTTCTTTGCAAGTGAGGCACAGATAGTCCAATAAGAGGCCACCAGTATGACATTTAGTTTTTCCAACCCCAAGCCTGAAAGCACCATCAATGTATCAGCCCTTTTCCCTTTTGTAACTAGGCCTTGTTGCAGATATCCTCCTCCTCCATCATCATATCAAAGGCCACTGGGCTACCCATTTCGCGCGTTGGTTCTTATAGATGTGTCGAGCTTTATTTCTCCCTCCATTCCCACGATGCAGCGCTTCGGAGCCTGACATGGGGTGGCGTCGTTGTTGTTATTGCCGTTGGTTGTCGTATATGCAAAGTTGTATTTGCAGACGTTGGGGGGTTTTGAATGATCGATTCCTGCAACAGAAGACGAGTTAATAGGGTTCTTTTCTCTTGCTCAGCGATCCAACCCACCTTTGTCTCGTCGTCAGAAGCTCTAGTGGCGTCTATACCAGTTTGATCGCTCCTCTTCAACCGTGGAGCCAAGACGATGACGATGAAGCGTTGGCATTCTGGATAGGGAACGGGGGGACTTGAGTCGAAGTCCGTACCTATGCGGCTCTTAGTAGGTTTGATGGATTAAATTCAAGATGGCTCTGAAGGTCAAAGTTGAAGTGAAGCCCAAGATTCAAGGTCCTGCCCGTAGCCTGATTCAAACGGGGTTTGCACCCAAATGTTACTAAGCGAGATATGGCCGGGGATACGTCGTGCTCAGGTGGTTACTCTTTTCAAAGCGATTCAAGACCAAAAGTTGCTCGTCTTGTCTTACATTGATACGAGACATTTATTTTACGTCACCTTGTACGTCTTGATGGTATCACTGTCTGCAACAATCTGCATCGTTGGTAAAGTCTCAATGTATTGATAACGCCGAATGATTGCCTGACTTCCTGTCCACCCCCGATCATCTCCCTTTTACCCTTCCCACACGAAGATTGCCTTATTGCCATAACGCTGACCGTGTCCTGTACTGCCTAGGTAGGAGCACTGCTGTATTCTCCATTCCACTCCCACTGCCGTTCTAATCCTCCACCTTCACCATAACGATGCCGACTGTCTCGGGGATATTGTAGAGAGTCCCGGCCAAGCAGCTTGTCCATGTCCTCACCAAGGCTGCCAAAGGCCTATAATTGGTGAAGAGAGTCGCCGTGTATGTTGTGCGTAGGCTGCTGTAAGAGGAAGCAGAACATGTAAGAGGAAGCGTTCTGCTCTGCCAAAGTCAAAGTTATGCTCGGGGCTTTGTTGCCCGTTCTCGTCTGCGCATGGTGCACCGGTGGGTGCGTTCCACGTACGTTGCACGAGCAGATCTTTTGATTGGGACATGGTGGTTGTTGCCGATTGAAAACCAGAGACATAGGTCGTAGGCTTCATCTCAGAAGTGGATAATACCATGACAGAGTTGTCATCGTGATGAATGACATATGATGCCCGTGGCACACAATCGAGCCATATATACCCCTATGGCTTCAAACTCTATAACTATCCGTAAGACGAACACAACGTCCCGGAAGCATAGAGAACATCGGGATTCGAAAAAGAAAAAAGCTTCCGGGCAGGTTAGGAAGGAAATCCTTCTTGGAAGTATCCATCTGCCATGTAACCAGGGTGTGCTCTGAGCCGCTGGAAATCATGTGATTGTCTTCCCCGGCTAAAGACGGCGAGCGAACCGATCGCTGATACATCTTGTTTCCTGCTGACAACTCGGTCCAGTCAACGCTTCGTCTCGCTGATTGATCCCTTTCCTCAACTTGTTCACATGTCTCCGCTGCATGGGTTGGCTGCCGGGATAAATTGGTGGCCGAGATGAGTTGGTTGCCGAAGTGAATTGGCTTGCGGCACTTGCGGCAGCTGGCTTTGCCACCCCGCCTGGCAATGGAACTCGTCGCTCACCATCATGGGAGGACACTCAGCAGCGAAGGGACAAAAAGGGCATCGAACCAAATTTGGCTGCCCAGCCGACATGCTGGGCTATAAGGATTCCCAGCATGGCGCTGGGCTGCCATGAAAATGGGTTTTGATTCTGCAGCATAGAGGGGGGGGGGTTTGTTTGTTCATGGCTGGTGAGCATGCCCCTCCAAAAAAAAAGAAAGAAAGAAAAAACATTGCTCGTAGTAGTAGTACTACTACTAGTAGTACTTAGTAATATTTGGATATTACTAAGCAAGGAAACGTTTCATACCGCCTTTCTGGTGCGAGTTTCAACAGCGGAGAAGGGAAGGAACGCTGCAGCAACAAAGATATGGTCCTGGTATCGATAACCCCGAACAGTCTTGGACGGACTCGAGTATTGGATACATCAAATCAACGTACAAGATTAGAGAATGGAAATAATGATGTTGTCGCCCAGTCATACAGGATTGAGACTGTAAACTGTAAACAGTTTAGTTGTGAAAAGTTGTGGTAGTAATGCTGCAAACTGTAGCCGTTCTTGCGCGGGGTAAACAGTGAATTACTGAAGCAACTGCCTAGGAACACTGCTGCCTTCTCTATACCAATTCATACATTGCCGTTCTAATCATTCACTGGGAGCTTTATGGCTTAGGGCCCAGATCGTATTGACCACCACTGCTGTACATTCACCATTGAATATAGACTTGAAGCCATACCGTCACGTTCTTGCATATAGAAAAACAGTGAATGAGATGTTGAATCAAGTCAGAAAATAACAATACTCATAGTACAATTGTTCATACTAATCAGAGAGGAGCCTCCAAATTGCCATGGGCTCTCCCACAATGACCCCTAGAGCGCACCCACTGGCTTATAGCGCTATTCTTCCGAAGCCGGCACCTACCCTTACTGTAAAACAATGCGGCAAGTGCAGCTGAATGTGGTTCTAGATGCCTGTGTCACTGCTGCTCTCGATGCCGTAGTGAGAACTCGGTGAACACCCCCCCGAGCTGACTCGATGCTCAGTTTATAAAAAGCTTCCCGACTTCAGCTACTCACTCAACCTTCTTCAACCCACCATCTATCTGCACAACAGCCTCCTACCCCTACTACTATTTATTCCGGTTGGCTTTTGCAAAAAGACAATTCTAACATTGGCAGATAAAAAGCCAACAAACAAGCCACAATGCTCCCCTACGTCCTCCGTCACGTCCTCTTGCTGTTCTGGCACAATATCCCCCTCATACTCCTCATCCTCGCCTATCACCTCAGGATGATTATTTTGCGCTTCTACCGTGGGGGCTTGCTCGAAGTCTTGTACTGGATCATGCGCATTTTAGTCTGGCTCCGAGAGTGGATGTTGGTTCGTCTCGCCCCTCCATGTCTTGCCTTTGCCTCAAAGTTCCATTGCTGATTTGTTGACCTTTTACCATTGCAGGGTCTCCCTCACATCAACCCTCACGACAACAGAAATAGAAGAAGGGAGTAACTCCCAGCCCTCCCACCATGGGCAACATCGAGCAGAGACCGAAACGCATCGTCCATGGTGCCAGGACCTCCTGCACCTCAGCGAGGACCTGCCGGGCTGCGAAGCGTGCAACCCTGGGTGTTTACGTACCCAAGGGGGCCGCTCGTCGTCCAATTCCTCGATAGCCCCACGCTCTGACGGGTACTTGAAGAATTATCAGGATCTCTCCATGTGGCTGACTGCATGGATACAATCCATGGACAAGATTGTACTTATCAGTATTTACATATCAACGCTGGACTTATTTGAGCGGTTATGCTGGTCGCGGCAATATGCCTGCCTTTGCCTGAATGGTATGATGAATGTCAACAAGCGACAGAAGCTTATTGACCGCTTGGGAGGTTGAGGCGGGATGGGTAGTACATGGAACTGTTGTCGAGGAGGTGGTACTTATTGGTGTTTCTAATTCTTGCCTTCCGACGCAATTAGCGTAAAGCCATAAAGACTCGGTCGAGGTGGTACTTAATAATGGGAAGGATTGCGTGCAAGAAATCCAAATATCTTGACAATTCAAAGTGATGTAAAGTCATATTTTGTAATCTTTCACTACGATGATGAGCCTCAAGAACCTTTGACTGAACTACAATTATCTTATTCTCTATTGGAAACATTCTAGCTTTGACCACCACGTCCAAGACTGCTACGCCCTCCGCGTCCTCTATATTCTCTACCACGCCCCCAATCCTCCACGCCCAAATCCATACTTCATACCAATAACTTGTGGCCACCAATGTCTCTTCCTTCTCACCGCCTTCCTTCTCCTCCTCCTCTGTATAGGTCAAGGGTACAACAAGGCTGGGATGAGTCGTGTTCGTTTTGTTGGTTGTTATAGAGTTTGAAAGCAATTAGGGTATACGTGGCTCAATTGTGTATCGCGAGGCTGAAGCCTTGGATTGCGTGCCTCGCTTTCTAGCGGCGTGAATGATGTCTTGAGTTTCTTGTGAGGTGGCTCCTGAAAGTGATGTGATGTTTTGTCCTCTGCCGTAGAGCTTGTAGATGGAAACATCTCGAATAGATCAGGGTCAATGGCCCCCATCGAGGGCATTGACCGCCCAACTGGAAGAAAAGAAAAAGTCAGTTTACGTTTAGCTGAGAATGAAAGAGGAATATGTGGTAGAGGTACCAGAGATACTCTGTATAATAGATGGAATTCGGAATAAGTACTAGAGCATCAAAGCTTCGTCGGCCTGATGATGTACACAGCCTTGGTGTTCGACTGTGAATACTTTTCGATGGCTCAGTATCGATGCGGAGATGAAAGCGATGATTGTTCGGGTTACGTCAAGCCAGCCTGGGCGAGGCAAAGCCGACTGGGATAAGGACGGACGACGTGGGAGATTGCTTACCAGTCCGGCAAACCAACCCAAAAGGGACGGCAGTGATGCATTGGCTTTGGTAACAAGCGCATCGTAGATGGGAATTGTATGATGAAAGTGTCGCTGTGCATTGTGTCTTGAGATGTGTTGCTGTAAAAGTGAGGGGATGAAAAGAGGAAGGGAAGAGTCGGAGCAAAGAAGTCATTTTCCACGTTTCCATCCATGCCCACTACCCTAGGTACCTAGATTAGGTGGCAGTATTTCCCAGGGGAAGGCTTCCCTCTAGGCCCTTGCCTGTTATCCTGCTATAGGCCAGCTGGCCGGTCTTGCTTAAAACGGTGTTATTTGGCATCAGAGGGGGAAAGCACTTGATCACGATGCAGACACTTGGAGACTACTGGAGGATGATGGTAAGACTAGGCAACTGCAATTGGGTCTCAAGGACGCAGTTGGGGGGAAAATCCAGCCGTTGACGTGGCCCAATGAGGTGCGCAGTCCCGAGGTCATGGCAAGAAGCAACCTCCTTACCAGCCTCTTTCTGACATATGCAAGAGGCAATTATGACGCATCCTCATATCCAATAAAACGGTGTAATTAGACTTGGCCTTTGAAACAGCGGAGAGTGATCATGAATAGGATTTTGCCCCCTTCATGGATGAATTAAATGCCGTGCCAACTCACCCTGCCGTTCCACCTAGCCCAACTGTCATTCACAGGTATGCTTTTCAGGAGGCTTTACGGAATATTCTATTACTGCTTAAACTTATGATTCGCTCAGTTCCTCCTGATGTCAGCGGAGAATCATGACTAACCAGCCTCCTTTTCGCCCCTCTTCTCTCGCCATAGGACCAGGTGGAACCAGAGTTTAGACGAAACCTTGAGGGCTTCATGTCCGAGGCTGGCTGTACCTGCATTTGGCTGCTAGCGTAGTAGTTTGTGGAGACTCTTTGTATATCAGCTGCTGTATGGCAGCTGCTCTGGCGAGCAAAAGGGCCCTCCCTCCTGGAGAGGTTACCAGCAGACAATAGTCTGCAGCACGATTCTCCACCGTGAAGTAACATCAATAGATCCAAACGTGAACGCATTGTACAGTGCAGTCTCTTGCGATTCTCTATTGTCTTTTTGGTGTAAAAGGAGACTCATGCTGCCATTCATGATCGTCATCCGTGAAGGTGAATGAACGCCACATCTACCTCTGAATGGCTTTCGTTAGTCACAATAGGCTTTTACACCTTCAACAGTAAGCTTTTTGAATCTAAACAATACCTTCTTTTGCCTTCTATTGCCATTTAACTCTGTGCTTGACTATGGGGCTCTGGCTGTACCCGCGTCTATATAAACCTGGCTCGTCCCCTTCCTTTTCCTCTTCCTTCTTCCTCCCTCATCTTCATTGCACTTCAAGTTTTCCACTCCTCTTTCCACAAACAAGAGTTGAGGCAACGACTACTTTCTTTCCCAAAACCTTGGACCTGGTCCAACGACTACCTACTTCTTCCCCAAACCCTTGGACCGGGTCCAACCACCAATTCTTTCCCAAAACCTTGGACCCGGTCCAACGACTATTTCTTTCCTAATCTTGGGTTCTACATCTTTCCCAAAACCTTGGACGTCTCGGATGACTATTTCTTTCCCACGACTGCTTCTGCCTTGTTCTTCAACAGGCACTATACGGGTTGCTGCTACTACCTTTGGCCTCGGCGGTTTCACACCAAACATGACGGACGATGTGCACCTCACACTCCGGATACCCCCTTCAAGAATGGGCGGTCGACTTTCCAAAGTCCTGGCGGACGTTGTTGCCATCATGGCCAGAAGGGAGATCATTGAGTGTCTGAACAAGCTCAGAATCAGAAGGTGGGATCGGGCAGATCAGGGGCAAAATATATGTCCTGCGGAGGTCAGAGGACGAGCTCTGAGAGCGGAAGCAACTATCCCCTCTCTTAAATCCTTCCTTTTTGACATGGCACGTAACGGACAAGACCCCTTCCAGGGCAGCACCGGGGAGTTCTGTGGATATTTCCAGAATCATGGCATAAAACGGCCAAGGCCTGTTCCTTATCCTCTTTACCAACACCACACGACCGTCTGTGTCCCCATGTGGGTGCCTGCTGCCTTTCCCTCTACTACAGAGGTGAAAGAGAGGGGCAGGGACGGGGAGCACGTTTTGGTGGTGGACGATTGGTCCGCGACACGACCTCCTTCCCACGTGGGCTTCCGCTTTACTACCCAGTGACCAACTGGGTCCCTATGTGGATTCTGATAGTCAGCGGTAAGCATTTCATTACCCCTGGTTAACAGAAGCCAATCTGACTTGCATTGTCTCTTTTTCAAGGGAGCGATGATTTGATGATGCCGACACAAAATAGCATGGTGATGTGGTCAATGTTGATCCATGCCAAAGCTCAGCTACACCTCTATCCAGATTCGGGACATGGATTCATGTACCAAGATGTCGACCATTTTTCGGTGCTCGTCATGCAATGGCCAAACAATCACTACCCGCGATGCCGGACCCTCTTACGTCGGGCTTTGGCTGGATTCACTTTGCACTCCGGAGCATTGGTAGACCTATTTAGGGTTTCGATCCTTGTACCGTCGAGGATGTTTACAGCATATAGTCTGTTTGCTGTCTCATGGTGCCACCTGCCATTGGCACATGGCTTGACTTTAACAGTTTTACTGTTGAGGTAAAGGAGTACTGGAACTTGGTCATGTATTTGGGGGCCCCCCTGACAACTGGCCCCCTCCATGGTGGTTTTCCTTATTGGCTTTGGAGGATGTTTTGTCACAGGCAGTCTCCAACAAGTTTCGGAGCTGTCTCAATCGCAGACATCACGGTTGGCTACCTTACAACGTTCCCATAGGCAATCCAAGCCACGTCATTGTTCCTGCGACGGACAACTGTGGCTCAATGCGGCGGATCGATCATACGCAGGGCGTCTTACCAACCAACATCAACATGCGTGATACGATAATGGGCCATGCATCATGCAAAGCAAGCAAGCAAGCCAGCA
>PXOB01000159.1:0-53896 GCA_003012115.1 Trichothecium sympodiale
TACGATATCACTGCGAGCTTCTATCACATAAGCTGCTATAAGCAGGATATAGTAAGTAGTATTAGTCGCACTTCGACCTTTATTCCGAGAATCGTCATACAACCGACATCGGAGTAAAGGATACTATCTAAAGATAAATTCAATACTACTCTTACTCACAACTAGTAGTTAGGGGACCGCCAGGAGCTAATACCATTAACTATTATAATCATATTGAAATATATACACAATTAAAATATTCCATTCATGCTTAATGTAGATAATTAATACATAGCGCCGCTGCTCATCCTAACCTAAATGTAAAAAAAAAAAAAAAAAGATCACATTACACCTTCCTATATAATTAAGGACATAATGACCTCAATGGGATATTCAAATGCAAGACGCTAGCTTGCTTCAAGAAACTTCTCTACGTATCGTAACAAGACACCTTTTATGCCACACGGGCACGCGCATACCGCGGTGATCTATACTAAAAGCTAGTATAGTCACCCGTATCGACCTCAACACCGTCATTGCCGGTATCTACTTTAAGGGCACTAGTATTGCTAGCAGGTTCAATGATTGAAGGGTTTTTAGAGGTGATTGATTCGGCCGCCTCGATCTTGTCGTGATATGGGCAAAAATAGAGTGAACCAAGCTGCCTCAGCCCAGCGTCCCCCTCGTCAATGCATGCGAACCGAGATGACTCCGACTTCAGCCCATCAAGGCCAAAGCTCAGTGACGTTCCAGGAGCCAACATTCTCAGACCCAACGTGCTTGTGATAGTTCCACCTCCTCCCCGGCTCCGTGAGCAGCAGCTGGTCAATCTCCTCGGGCACAATGACGACGACCCGGAAGTTGCTCCTCGCCACCTCGTCCTCGACATCCTCGACCTTTTGCCCCAGGCCCAGGCCCTCGGACGGCTTCTCGCTCACGGGCGTGCCGGGCGGCGGGTTCCGGAAGGTCCCCCTCATGCCGGGGCTGAGGTTGCCGAACTGAGCCGTGACCTCGCGGGCGAAGCTCCAGGACGACGACGACGATGCCGCGCCCGACGAAGAAGAGTCATTCTTCTTCTCCGTCGTCTTGCCGCGCATGTGCGTCAGCAGAGCAGCTCTCACGGGGGCCGCCGTCTCCGAATCAATATCCGGACCGAGGATGTAGCACCGGCCCCTGATGCGCCACTGCGTCTTGGCTTTCGGCATCCAGAAAACGGCCTCGACGGGCCCGCCTTCCCTCGAGGCCCGCGGCGATAGGCCCTCTGCCATGCCGCCCGCCGTGTCGCTCAACTCGGGGATCTTGTCCATGCGCACGTCAGTGGTGAAAGTCGGTAGGTCAGACTCGTACGCCTCCGGGTTCAGCGGCGCCGGGTTCTTGGGGTTCGCCGGCATACCCGCCCACATGCCTCTGTATATCACGGTCCTGGCGCGCGGGAGCAGCTTCTGCGGCGAGGAGGCCGAGGAGGTCGGGTGCAGGGTGCTCAGGACGAAGCTGCGCTCGTCCATGTCTTCTACGTGAGAGAGAAAGGTTGTGCGCCAGGGCGCTGCGGACACGGAGGAGGCCGTTGCTGCTGCCATGGTGGTGGTGGTGGTGGTGGTGGGGGATATGTGGTGCAGGAGTTGGGTTGCTCGGGCTGCGGCGGGGGAGGTGAGCCTCATGAGATGGGGGAGGGAAACGTTGTCGAGCTACGGAAAATACTGGGGTGATTTCTTACTGATCAAGGAAAAGATGAAAATTATGCGTAAGTTTGGGTGTGGTGATGGGTGAGATTTTGATGAGGAACCGCTGCCCCGCCAAGTGGCATTCAATGAATCATGACGTGGGTGGTTCTGTGGTATCTTATGTCGCCAGACGTTGGGTTGGCAGCAATACATCATCAACTCAACTCAACTCAATCCAATGAATCCTCTCTATGCGGATAACCAAAAGGCGGCATCTGCATTTTTCATTCGCGTATACCTGAAAATTGTCAGCAATAATCTCTACATCCTGCAATTTAGATACCACCTCGAAACCACATGATGACCCTGCGCTGCATCGCGACTTACACTGGAGGCAAATCCGCCCTCACATTCGCTTGTTGAACGAGAGAGGCTTGAGTGCATACAAGATGAAGGAAGTGTTGAACAAATGACTGTCTAAGTACATAATGCCGCGTACATTATAGAAGGCATGTGGCATGCACGATATGATATGGTTGACGTGCTGCGGGGAACCAGGCTTGCATGTAAGAAAAACTTGTCATTGGAGATGCTTCAATATACTGTGCAAGTCCGAGATATTTTCTTTTTTAGTCTGTTTGAAAATTCAATATCAATATAGGACCCTCTAAACCTAAATCAAATTCTACAAGCACATATCTCTTCCCTTAGCTCTCTCCTGTTCTCTTCTCGCGTATATAGTCATCACCAACTACAAGTACGTCACAAAGCTGCCACCACATCAACCAGATTCTCATTGGGCTCACAACATTTTCTATTATATCAGTAAAGTAACAGTAAAGTAACTAATAGTAACTGACTAACTATACACACGCATCATAAAATCCATCAAGTTCTGCGGCTTCTCTGCCCTTGCAGCAGCCAGCGGGAAAAATTCCAAGCAGACTCAGGCTCTCCATCACGTAAAACAGCAGCCTTGAGAGGCTCCCAGTTAACATCGTTGATTCCAACCTCGTAGTCCCAGTCATGATGAGGGTCGGGGTTGGGAAAGGTCTGCCAGTAAAACCAGAGAATGCCCGCCACAGTGATACTATCAGCCCACTTGGCAATATTGCTATCACGAGCACCAATATCAAGGGGGCTGCCGTCATTACAGTTATTATTAGAGGAATCGGTATAACAAGCTCCCCACTCCTACATAATGAGCATCTTGCCGGCCTATTCGGCGCGGTCGACGTAGGGCTGCAGAAACGAATTTTCAAAGTCTCCAATACCTTAAGCGTGAATAGCCATAACGTCAAGAGCATCATATAATAAGTACCCGTCTTAAAGAGACCCATCAAGATAAGCACTGCCGCCGGGGGAGACGAGGATGTCAAAGCAGCCGTTCAGGTTGTCCTAGATAGTCTGAGACATGGTGCATTGCCATTTTTCAATGGCGGCAGCGTTCTCCTGAAGTTTTGTATCAGTGACCCAGGTTTCACAAGACGAGTGATTGGAAATCACAGCTGCCGTACCATTGGCCGAAGTGGCCACTGGAACCGGAAAGGGCATTGTAGCTATGTATTGAAATGAAAAGTTTGATACCGTAGTCGGCGGCCTTCACCATGGGATCATTGTAGCGTTCCAGGACGGTATCATCCCACTTTGCCCAAGAGCTCCGAACTCATTGATAGGGGTTCCCTTGGGCTCACCAGACTGGGTTGCGGAGGTTTAGAGATAGATTGATACAGCATTGATACTGTCCACGCAAATACTTACCGCCAAGCCAGACCCGGAGAAGCTTGACGTCCGCGCTCTAAGGACCTTCGAAGAAGAAAGTCGACTGCTCGTCGGCCAAGCCAGCGGCATAGTACAAGTTGCTCGCCGCGAAGGGTGGAGCAGAGAGCTCCTGGCAGTGGACCGAGGGCCAACGCCAAAGTGGCAAGGATGGAGGGAAACTTCTTTGTACATGCTGTTATTTGCAGCTGTTGCTTGAGCAGTCCAAGCAATTCTTTATCGAGGGCGGAATCGCGGCCGATATATAGACGCATCCCCCCACACTACAAAGAACCCTCCATGATGAGGACAAACAGAGGTTCATCTTCTTGTATGAAGTTACATCATGCATCTTGTAAGAGCAACATGATATATCCGAAAGGGGCCACTCGTGAAGTAGTTTCGCAACATGCTTCATAGAAGGGGTTATTCGTGAGGTAGTTTCGCGTGTGTGGTGTTCGGTAGTAAGCCTTGAGGGACTGATTTCGAACCAAGTATAGCACGACTCCCTGACATCTAATTGAGGCGTATGCTTCGAGGTCAGTGACGCAGAACACTGACCAATGGGGCAGTTGAGGGTGTTTGACTACACCAGTTTCCCAGGAGTTGAGCGGCGCTTCAAGCGCCCGAAAGAGTAGGATCGTGGATTTGAAAAGCCGGAGGGACTTGGCGGATCAAGCCATGCCTATGACTAGTAGTACGGAGTAGTTTTGTGAGGATCAGGGTCCTGCCTTGTACATGATGATATAAAGATGGCTTAGTAGGGATGAGGGTTGAGGTGGGAATCAATGGGTTCAAGTTGCCTCTATTGATTTATTCTTCCGTCCGGTTGTGACTAAGTTACTATCGTGTCGGACTCGAGGAAGGTACGATCAAGATCTTTCTATAGTAGCCTGAAACATGGACATCGATCGAGGTACACATGGTGAGTACTGAAAAAGAATACACGACAGATTCTTTACCGAAGAAATCCCCTTTTCTCGAAGCAGCAAATTGGGACCTCTCTGAACGTCTGCATTTGGCAATCTGGGTTCAATTGGGGTTCGTTAGAGCTGTCACCTGTCAGACCCCCAATGAAAAAAAAAAAAACTAAGTATGCAAAGTATGCCTGTGCTCTTAAGCATGTTTCTAAGTATGGATGAAATGCATGGAAGGGGAGGGAGTATTGATAGATGGTGAGGCTCAGGGACAGTCAAATTCCCGTACTGCGTAGCGCCCAAGTAGAATAGTGATGGCTCTGGACTATTTGTGGCTGTTGTGTTCCATTGCAAAGGTGTGCCAGGCCTGACTTCAGTGGATCTACCATTGTGGCAGACGGTACATCGGCCACAGTTTGCCAAGCGCCATCAGATGTACAATGCCAGTCTGAAATGCCTATTATAACGGTCCCATTAAGCATAGGGGGGTTCGCGCATTCCAAAACGATGAATAGAAAAAACTTTTGTCTATTCAAACCTTGAGGTTTATGCTTGGGAACGCAGAGAATAAGGTTTGGGATAGCTCGATATCAAGCCGAGACTAATGATGATGACATGATGAATTGGCGCTTTCAGCTGTAAAAGGCCATAAAAGGGAAGGGGGGTCCCGGTAGATGCCGCTACATATTAGGATGAAGTTGAGTTAAGTTGGCAACGGCTGCCGCCATAAGAACGGTAGGAGACGATTTTGCTTGCTGTGCCGTGTTGTGTGATATTGTCCTTGCCATTAGTTTGTCAATTTTTTTTTTAATATTTTTTTTTCTTACTCGACGATGAAAAAGTAAAGAAACTCGTCATGGCTAGAAACCTCCCTTCTTTCCTTCCTAACTTCCTCCTCCCCTCTTAGCCATCCCCAGTCTCCGCCCAGGCATGGGTTAGGTATTCTTTCATTCTTAGACAGATTACGAAGTAGGGTAGCAAAGTAACAGGAAAAACACAAGACTGGTTCTAATCTTGTCTCGCTAATGCCCATCCATCGCCTATTTGCCTTTGGGCAACCCCCGCTCATACATTGACTGCAACTTTTCCCACCTTCTTCTCTTCCATCTCTTCCCTCCAAAGGGTGTCCATGTCACGCTTGCCTACCCATACTTACCACTACCCTAGGGCCCTAGTTTGCCTGCCATATTTCAATTCAGATCTTATATACTACCGAGTACTCCATACTCTGCCAACTTCCACTATTTGGCTTGGTACTGTTTTGTTCTGTCGCTCCCCCACGTCTTATTCCCATTTACCCAATAGCTGCGCGTCCTTTACTTCTGGGGTCTTACGGTAGACCCGTCAGTTTCTACCTAATATATGCTCTAACTGCCAGCACCCGTAACCGCGCCGCGCTTTTTTTTTTTTTTTTTTTTCAAACCACACGCTCCTTGTCGGTCCCATTCTTCACTGCATCCTGTTTATTCCCGGGGCGGGCACACTTACTATCGTCCCTCCCTTCACCACTTTTTGACAGGTCGCTTATCCATTTCTCCCTGCGCGTGCCCCGAAACCCGATTATTCCCATCGGGACCGACCTCGGGCGATAAGAGCAAGCAAAGGCAGTGGCCCCTCCCCATCCCTCCCCCGGGATCACCACACACACCCCCGTTAACTACTATGGATCTTGGGCGGCAATACCAGCTTCCGCAACCTCGTCCGCCTCCGCCTCCGCCTCCGTTGAATGCCCAGCATCCGGGCTTCGGCTTCGGACCTGGTGCTATTAGTACTGGTACTGGCACTGCTTCAGGTCCTGCAACACATTCGTTGTCGTACAATGCCTCGGCTGCCTATCCGTCTCCGACCAACTACGCGCCACCGCCTTTCGCTCATCATGACAACGTCGGGTCCGGCTCCGCGCACCGTGACTTTGACCACGATAGGCGCCAGCAGGGTGATGCACAATCTGGACCCGCTAATAGTGCAGAGGAGCGTGCCAAGAAGAAGCAGAAGCGAAACAAGCCGACCTTGTCGTGCCAGGAATGTGTAGAGCGAAAGACCAAGGTGAGTCTTTTCTTCACGTTGTCTGTGAGACAAGTAACAAAGAAAAAAAAAACTCATCTCTGGTTGCCTTGCCCTAAGATCAGTACAACTTTCAATAACCTCGTCCATACCGGGGGGATATCTTTTTCCTTTTTTCTTCCCCTTTTAGGTCCTCAGCACCAACTGGAATGTGTAGCGTCTGACTTGGAATTCAGTGTGATCGTGGCAGGCCTCATTGCCTAGCATGTAAGTGCATTTAGTTAGACTCCTTGCTCCCCTAGATCACCCATTGACTTTTATCAGGTATCAAACGCCAGACGGAGTGTAAATATGCTCACGTCGCCAACTTGCTGGAGGAGACGTCTCGAGCCGTAGCCAGCGGCCGTCGCCTAACAAAACCTACAAAGAAGAAGGCGGCTACGGATGGTACCAAATCAGCCATAATACCCAACATCGCCGACCGTGGAGCTTTCGACGATAATGGCGATCGGACTCGTGGGTCCATGAGCTTGTCGACCGGCTTGCTCTCCCGCATCCCGTATTCGGTGCCCAAAGCCAGCAATGTCTTTGGCATCGGCTCAGAGCACCCCTTTGCCAACTACTGGACCTGCGAGGGCGGGCTGCCCGAAGTCGTTTCCGTACTGCCTGACAAGCTGCAAGCTGATATTCTAATCGCTCGCTACTTTGAGTGCGTGGACCCCGTGTACCCCATGATCCATCGTCAGACCTTTTACGCCGACTACGAACACTTCTGGCGGACGCTACGTTCGGGGAAGAGCGAGAAAGATGGCGACTTCATAGCTCTCATCTTTGTCATGCTGGCTTTGGGTACGCAGTTTGTCACCTCGACGCCGCCCACCGAGTGCAAGAAGACGGCCGAATTCTACGCTTCGGCGAGCAATCAAGCCCTCCGCATGTTCTCATATTTGAGTACCGCATCTGTTCAGTCCATCCAGGCCATGGTCCTCATCACGTATTTTCTCATCAATGACAACCACGCTTCGGATGGCTGGGCTTTCTCTGGTATTCTGGTACGCCAGGCATATGCCATGGGCTTGCATAGAGATCCAGCCATAGGTATGCCTCTCCGTTTACCGCATAATTGGGCAACAAGACTAACTCGGGGCAGTGACACCAAATGCCAACCCGTTTGAAAAGCAGCAGAGGCGCAAACTGTGGCAGGCTGTTCTCCTTCAAGACACCTTCTTCACCGTTCTGCTATCTCTGCCACCTTCGGCTACGCACACAGACGTCAATGTCGACGATCTCCTGGAAGACGACAGTTCGATCGCCAACAGCGATCCAACAGACACAGCTTACATCCGTGGCTCCTGGACGTTGGCTAATCTCGTCCAAGAGAACATTTGCTCTCCCCGGTCCCTGGACATGCCCATTTGCACTACCGCTAGACATAAATCTAAGCTCATCTCGGACTTTCGTGCCGTCTACCGCTCGTTCCCCGACGTCTTCCGGTCGTGGACGCCCGATAGCCTCGCGGTCACGGCTAAGACGAACAAGCGGATCGTCCGTCAGACGCTGTTTCTTACGAGCAACTATTTCCACAACCTAATGCTTGTACATGCTTCCGAGTGCGCAGACGTCCCAATCAACATAAGGGGCACCCTTGAAGCAGCTCATGATGCCATTTCGAGTTTCTTCATGCTGTTTAACTTGTTAGAGTCCGAGGCGCGCGTCTGGTGGGTGTTCAATCACCGCGCATTCCTCGAGGCAGTATGCATCGGCAACGTTTTACAAGAGGTATGGAAGGATCCCAACGTCGACGAAGGGGAGGCTGCGGCAGATCCAATGTACACAACAGCCAGGGCTGATATAGGTAAGCCTGCGCCATCTGGCCGAAGATGAAACATGCGCTAATTTACCTTCTAGTTCATATGCTACATATCATGGAGACTATGGCCGAGGATAACGAAAATGCACGAACCCGCGTTCAAGTTTTGAGCCAGTTTTTGGAGTAAGGGTATATGTTAGTACGAGTTCAATTGGAAGCATCCGCGGAGGAGTGTACGGAGGCATATATATGTTTATAATGGCAAGGTCGGCGTATCTTAAAGGAGGAATATTAAAGGGAATTTTAGGGCACATAAGATTGATAGATATCATGGTACAGGAATCAGGACCGGGAACGAGAAATTTAAGCAAAGGCAGCGAAACCGGATGAAAAGAACTGTCTGGGATTTGGGCAATTGTTTCAATATATTTATTTTTTTGACTGTAATGCTTACCTATCGAGCCCTCGCATGAGATGTTGTTGTAATCGACTCTTGAAAAGTCTTTGAAGTCGTTTGTGGCTATGATCTCATCCGAGCCAATGGAACGGGTCACGAAATCCTTGAGAATACAAGAGCGATGGACAAAGGGGTACGGAGTACGGAGTACTGAGAGCAACACGTCGTAATACACATCTACCTGAAACATCCCATACATATACAGCCGCAATGGATCGCGGAGGGGCAGAACCAAGTAACCGGCGCATGCGATGGTGTTAATAGGGTTCCCCTTTTCGGAGAGGGGGAGCCGATAAATGAATCGGGGGTTGTTGGTGCGTGACGGGGGGCCGATGGGTGGGTGGGTTGTTGATGGGGGGAAACGGGTACGGTAGCCCGAAGGAAAAGAAGAGGTTGACTCTAATATCGAGACACTCTTGTACCACATGTTGGTCACGAATCGAACTTTTTCTTTTTCCCGACACAATCTGGCAGCGTGGTTGAAGTCGTCAGCTCACTAACCGTGATTGGGGTCCTGGCCACGACGATGCATCCACAGTCAACCACGATTGCAACAGCACAGCCTCTTACCCTAGCTATTAACTAGCTAGAAAGGAAACAAGTCAACGCCCAACAGCAAAGGAAAAGAAGATGTACAAGTATGTAGCGCTCAAGCAAGAAGCGCTCTATTATTGCTCTGCAAAGAAAAATATCTCATCACTTTCCCTGGTTTGGCTGGAGCAATACCATAATTTGCGTTCCGATTTACCGACGCATCATCTCATCTTCTTTTTCTTGTACATATGCATACATACACACCACACGGAGTGCATAGATAGGTTTACGTACGCAAGAGACCCTCTTCACTTCAAAATCCCACTTACCACGATTTCTGTTTCCACTGCGGTTCCCCTTACAAGTACACAAAGCACATCGGAGTGTACGGAGTACGGAGCACAGTACAGCCCAAAGGCGATTGTGGATGCAAAACGCCAAGTCTGCCTCATCACCCTACAACGGCCCCCCGGCAAGGCGGCGCAGTCCACTCTCTATAACGTATCTATGTACACACACTCACGCGCTACATACAACCCCCCCGGCCATTTCACTCCTTGTACTCCATATATGTAGAGTGAGAGGGAAAAGAGGCTAGCTAGTGTTATCCATTAGGCTGCCTTATTTTCTATCCAAGTTCTCGCCCTCCTCCTTCGTGCTCGCTCTCATACCCATTGCTCATTCTTTCTCTTTCTTTTTTACGTCTCTCAGCGACATATTTTTCCATCTTTTTGGTCGCCTGACTTTTTTTTTCGTAGGCTTCCTTTCCCTTTTGCCTAAAAACTACGCGTTCACGCAAAGTCCCTCTTTAACTCGACAAATTCATTGCTATTGGGGCGCAAAAAGTTGTCTATGCCCTCACTAGAATAAACGTTGCCCTCCTCGTTCCCACCACACCCCGACAATGCGTGGCCTGGCCAAGGCTGCTGCTGTTACGTCCCTGCTGGCGGTGCCCGCAACGGCAACGGCAACGGCGGGACCTCCTCATGATGGGCCTGGAGATGATACTAGTAGTGAGTTCTTTGGGCATTTACGTGTTGTTATTCACTGTGTGTGAATCAAATCAATCAATTTTGCTGACCCTGTGCTCCTTCCGTAAAGACGATGTTGTTGCTGCCAGAACAGGTATCAGGCTTCACCTCCCAGTTGCCGAGGGCAGGCGTCCTCTACCAATGGTAGGTACATTACTCACATTTCACCCCGCGGTATATATATATTACCATGACAGAACACACGATTTGCTAAATATTATGGTAATAGATGCTCATGCTCGAGGAGTCGGACGACATCTGCGGCCCGGCATCAATTCATGTGGGACGCACGCCCCTCGCCCTCGACGATGACGGCGCTGGCTCGGGAGAATTCCCCATCCACGGCCACCACCACCATGCGTCGACGCTCAAGGCCCACTGGACCGTCTCCTGCATCACCGAGGATGAGGAGCCCATGGGCCAGACTCTCGAGTTTGTCGTTGATGACGTCGACGGCGAGCCCGTGGCGACGAGATTCACCGCCCGGCTGAGGCAGACGCAGCCTGCCGAGATTGAGCTCACCTCTCTTCAGCACGCCTTCCAGGGCGTCGGGGACGAGGCGCTTGGCTTCGACGAGGTTGTTCAAAAGGATGATGCCGTCGTTATGGACTTCTTTGGCGGGCACGAGGAATACAAGGAGAACTTTGATGCTGCCCTGAAAAGCTTCAAGCATCCTCCTCCTCCTCCTCCCCCTCCCCCTCCTCCTCATGAGGGCCACGGAGGTCGTCCTCCGCATCATCCTCCCCACCATGGCTGGAAAGAAGTCAAAGAGTGCAAGACTTGGAAGTGCGTTGCTCACAGCGTGGCATCCGGTGTCAAAGGCGCGGCGCACAAGGTTATCGACAGCATCAAGGCCCCAGATGGCCCAGGACACCCGCACCGCAAGCCTCATCATGGCCCGCCCCATGGTCCTCCTCCTCCTCCCCACGGTCCTCCCCCTCCCCACGGTCCTCCCCCTCCCCACGGTCCTCCCCCTCCCCACGGTCCTCCTCCCGAGATCGAGGATGAAGATATCTATATGGAGGAGACATTTGAGGATGAGGATATGGGCCTTTCTGGACCTCCTCCTCCCCACGGACCTCCTCCTCCCCATGATCCTCCTCTTCCCCATGGTCCTCCTCCTCCCCACCGTCCTCCTCCCGAGATCGAGGAGGCGTTTGAGGATATGGGCCTTTCTGGTCCTCCAGGTCACCGACCTGACATGCGTCGCCCATGGCCCGAGGAGCATATGAAGCCTCTCCATGACAAGCCCTCTGAAACTTCTAGTGCTGCAACATCTACACCCTCCGTTCAAATGAGCATCCCTCTGGTTAGTGTTTTACCCGGAAGCAGAAATTAAAGGTCAAAAGTCGCCGTATCTGACAACCCCTCTCGCAGCCACCCACAGACCCTGCTCTCCTACTCTCACTAGGCATCGCAGGCACCTTTTTCCTCATATTCTCCTTCATCTCCATTCGCCTCCTCCACAAGCGCTTCTCTTCAAATAATGGACCCCGCATTTCCCGTCACCGCCGCGAGACGCGCGAGGAGCGTCTGGCTCGCGTCGCTGCCCGACGTCAGCGCTTCAGCAACTTCGTCCGCCGAGTCCTCCGCGGCCTCAACATGTTTGAGGACAAAGACGAGCCCCGTTACGAGGCCGGCCATGGCCGTGATCTTCGCGACGATGCCGCCCGAGTCAGACACTCCCTGGCCAACGATGACGATGACATGACCATGGAGCAGGAGCTGGCTAGCTTCAGGGATGCGGCCTCGATGGTGAGCAGCCTGATTGCTGCTGAGGAGGGTCGGACCACCGCGGAGCGCAGGCCCGCGGACATGCCCCTGCCGCAGATGCCACAGACCAACAAGCAGCAACAAGGCGAACATGACTCGTACTTCTCGGGATACATGTCAGACACGGCGTCCCTACCCCCGTACGAAAACGAGGAGCTGGAGGCGTCAATGGTGGCCGACGGCATGCAATACACGCCCGGCCAGATGGCGTACACGCCCGACTCTTCGCCCGCCGACTCCATCTACGGGAGCGACAGGCTTGGTTACGCTAATAAGGATTGAAGGTTTAATATTCGGATTAGTTTCAAGAGGAATATGTGTTTGGCAACGTACATTATCTGGGAGTTGAACGGTTCTATTGTTTGATTTTTCTTTTTCTGTAAGCGAGCGGACGGTAATACAAGGATGTGCCGTCAATAGCACGTGGAATAAGCACTCCTTCAATCTACAATATACAGGGTTGAGTCAAGGTTTCTCAAATACCGTGTCGTGAAGCCTCACTTGTTGGGGAATGGCTCATTATGTTCTCGGCCCACCCAGCACAAACGCCTTGTAGTTGTCCCCAATCTTTTTGACACCTTCAACCAAGTCCCAGCCCTTTATTCGACAGATATGTCTGTACATGTCCTCGAGGGCGTGGTCCATTTCCTCGCCGGCAGTATGCAAGTCACTTTCGACGAGAATCTTGCCATCAGGCACAGCCTTGATGACTTCGTCGAACTTGGCCCTGCCGGACTCGGTGCCCAGATTGATGGCGGTGGAGAAGGAGAAGAAGATGACGGCGGGGATGGCGGGCTTGAGCCACTGGTCCATGACCTCGACGCTCCCGCTGAAGGAGTGGAGGCATATACGCGGGGGAAACGGTTTCCCGCCGGCAGAGTCGCCGTCTTCATCATCCGAGGACTCCTCGGCGCCAGGGGCCACCCTCTTCCTCTCCTTGGCGGACTTGACGACGCGCTCGTGACCCCTCCACGTCTCCTTGACGGTATCGTGGAGGACCCCGTGGGCTTGCACGCCGTGGACGCTCACGGCCCGGCCGACGTCGCCGGCGAGCTTGAGCTGCGCCCCAAGGACGGCCTGCTGGTGCTCCATCCTGACCTGGTGCGGGCTCAGGCGCCTGCCTTCCCGGCCGCCGGGCGTGGCGCCGCCGCCGTGGGAGTGAGAGTGAGACTTTGAGAAGGCCTCGGGCAGGCGAAAGGCTTTGTCGATGCCGATCTCGCCCACGAGGGCGTGGTGATGAGCCTCGAGGTACTTTCTCGTCTGGGCGAGGTAGGCTGACATGGGCGTGGGATCTGGCAGGGACTTGACAAACCCTTCGTCGTCGTCGTCGTCGTCGTCGTCATCGGGGGGGCTTGGTTTCAGGACAGCTCGGTAGTGTGCCTTTTTGGCTGCGTATACATCATCCGCGTCCTCGGAAGCCGGATTGTACGTCGGGCTGGGCTGGGAGTCGTCGAACAGCTGGTGGGAGAACCAGGGATGCCACCCGAACGAGGGTACGACCTTGGAGCCACCCTCACCCTCACCACCCTCCTGAGCATCATCCGCCGGGAGGAGGAGACACCCGCGGCCTCGCACGCCCTTTTCGTCGGCTACCTGCGAAACTAGGTGCTGGTCCTGCGATCTGGTCCCCATGATTGTCAAGGTGCGGGCCTTCATCTTTGACATCGAGTCGATTGATGCCATGGTGTCTGTTGGGTGGCAGTGGGCGTCAAAGGCGCCGATGTGCCATGGGAATGGCTGCTGCTCTTCTTCATCGCGTGTGGGCTGTCTTCGACTTGGCGAGGAGACGCCGTCTTGGCCGTGCTGTTGGCACATTATGAGAAGAAGGAAGATGCGTAACGACTTATGGGCTTATTCGATTGATTGGGTCGAATGTCCATGTGTGGTATTTACTACATTGAGTATCTGCGTGAGGCAGCTCCATTGGTAAGTATGTATGTGATACGTACATGCACAAGTGATATCAATGGTGATGGTGTTGGAGAAGGTGGAGCAAAGCACACTACGTATGTACGTACTTATTTTACGCAAAAGACCCTCCTTCCCCATTCGCTTGCACATAGCTGGCCATTCATCTCATACCAAATTTCTATCCATTAAAAATGACTTATTCTCTTGCGCCGGGGGAAGGGGGGGTAGACTTTTTGTATGTGTGTATGCAACATTCTTAAGCTATGGTGATGAAAAAGAACGTATCCCTTTAAGGGTCCGAAGGCATATATAACGCAGCTAAGCAAGGGTATAATTAATTAAAATGCTATAAATTAAAAGTATAAAGCTTTATACTCTAATCATTATGATAATAAAAGTATTAGTAATTCCTATTTTTATAAAGAGCTATATTATACTTATTATAACCTTAGTATTTTTTTTTAGCTTTAGCTTCTAAAGCTCGCGATAATTATTACTATTAACTTTTTAAAAAGCTTTATATTTATATTATACTTATAGCCTTAATCTACCTCGAATATAACTTTAATAAATTAAATAAGCTAAGTATTTATTTTTATTAATATAATTATATTATAAAATAAGTATAAATTTATCTTTTAATTAATATCTCTATTTTAAAGTCTTTAATTTCGTATATAATATAAAAAAGAAATTAATGAAGTATTATTTCTAGTTTTCTTATTTATAAAAAGTCTATTATATTAGTTATTTTATTACTAGCTATAATAAATAGCTATTAATATATATAATTTTAAGGAGAAATAGCTAAGCTATTAACTTTTAAAGATTATAATAAATATAATATAATAAGCTATAAGTTATATAAAACTAGTTTTTTTAATTAATATTATTTATAAGGTTATTATAAATAATTATTATTAATAAGACTTCTAGCTTTTTAATAACTTTATCTTTAAATATTTTTTTAATTAACCTAGCCTATAGCTATTTAAATATTAATTATTTATATATAAATTTTAATAGTTTTATATTTATTAAAGATAGTTAATAATATAAATATAAAAGAATTATTTTTTTAATTAATATTATTAATAAGATTATTATAGGTTAAAATAGACTTAATCTAGCTTTATTTCTTTATTAGCTATTTAATACCTTTTTTATTATCTTTCTTAGCTTTAACAAAAGTCTTATAGATCTTACTATTCGTATAGTAAATATTTATAGCTTTATAGCTAATAGGGTTATATTTTTATTTAAATATATACTATAGCTAATAAAAAAATAGCTTTTTTATATAATAATTTATATCTTAAAGCTTATTAAAGTAAGCTGTATAGGGATTATAAAAGTCTTTATTAACTTTTTTATATAATAAACTATATATTTATTTATAATAACCTTAATACTAGGCTTCTATAGCTAGGTTATAGCTATTTATATAATTTATAATTATTTATTAATATAATAGAAGTTTTTTATAAGCTATAGCTATTTAAAGCTTTCGTTATTATTATTTCTATTATTATTAAAAAATTAAATATACTTTTATAAGACTTTAAACTAGTAAAAAGATATATATTTAATAATTATATAAATAAATCGTTAAAAGCTTATAGAAAGGCCTTTTT
The DNA here is from genome assembly GCA_003012115.1 of Trichothecium sympodiale. Lineage (NCBI taxonomy): Eukaryota > Fungi > Ascomycota > Sordariomycetes > Hypocreales > Trichothecium > Trichothecium sympodiale. Next base: position 15,470 of record PXOB01000159.1, read on the forward strand.
AAAAAGCCTTAAAGTTAGGCTTTTAATATAACCCTATATATAGTAATATCTTTATCTATATATATATTTCTAATATACTTATTAATTATTAATTAAAGCCTTATTTACTAAAGCTAGTAAGTCTTACTTTTATTAGCTTCTTATTTATAAATTTAACTTATAAATTTACTAATAAAATAAATAGAAACTATTAAAAAAAGCTTAATAAGCTAAAGGGTAATAGGGTAACTTAAATAGGCTAGTTAGCTAATTATAATAGCTTAAAGAAAGGCGCTATAGACTTTACTAGGTCGAAAATAAATTAGCTTATATTATTATAATCTTATTCGGGCTTAGAGGTATCTAAACGAATAAAAAACCCGCTATTTAAAGTATTAATAATATTTCTATCTATTACAATAAATATAGTCGTATAGCTTTATTTATTATGATATTATTAACGAAATAATATATATATATTAATAATATAGTATTAATACTAATAGGTTACTAGCCCCTAATAAGGGTATTATAGGGCTAGGTATGTAATATATGCCTTCGGACCCTTAAAGGGATAGAGATACTACTAACCAGGACGGCATTAACTACTAGTTCACCCCCTCATGACATCACAATGCTCACTCACTTGCTTATGGTGGAATTGCATACAAACAGCTACTACTACACCATCTCTTGTTTTCGCAGGCCACAATCAATAACTTTTCCTCTCCCCGGTGGGTGATGCAACAACTGACACGAAGCAGCCATTATTCCTGAACTGCCTTTATACCTCTGAAAAGGTTAGGTAATAATACCCCATATTCACATGTAATTTGTCCGGGTTGTCGCCCCCGCGTAAAAAATAAAAATAAAATAAAATAAAAAGAGCCACACCCGTCTTACATACATTGCACCCCCCGATGCGACGCCAAACCCTCGGTCAGTTTTCCTCATGCAATCGAGACGGGGGGGCATCACACCATTTCCTTCCTCGTTTTCTACCCTCGCATGCATTGAACAAGTCAGCACTTAAATTCTTCTGACGTGCCGATGCCTTGATTTCCGGCATATAACAGATTTCCCCGCTGCGCTTTGATGAAAGTTATCTTGGTCTCCCCCTTCTCCCTCCCTGGCATTCCAGTCATTCACAATGCCGGAGTTTTCTTGACAAGAGATAAACAAGAGCGGCTTCTAGCAACAACAAACACACACACAGAGAGAGAGGGAGAGGGAGAGTCGCGCATCCCACATAGACAAGCGCAAAGGCAATCAATTGAGGAAAGAAGAAAAAAAAAAGCCATGGCCCTTTTCAACCCCGTCTACGCCCTCCTCATCCCAACCCTCTTCTTCATCACCATACCCCTCGCTCTCTTCGCCACTCTCACCACCACAATCGCCTTCTCCATCCTCATACTGCGCATCCTCGTCGTATACCTCGACATAGTCCTCTCCTTCCTCCCGCAGGGCCTCCGCACGCATTCCTCCTCCCACGCCCTGCACCAGAAGAAGCACCGGCTGATGATGTACGACGACGACGTCGTCGCTGCCGCCGCCCACTCCCCACCACCGCTTGCGCGCCGGCCCCGCCGCCGGCGCAGCTCCGCCAGCCTCATTTCCACGGGGTCAATCACCCCCGTCAGCGAGCGCAGCCTCGGCTTGATTCCCAGCGTCGGCCCCGAGAGGGACTTTGAGGGCGTCGGCGGCTGGAGGGATGATGGGGACGATGCGGATGAGGTGTGGCTTGCCGTCAATCCGCGTACCGGCATGCTGGATCGGAGAGGAGGCCATCCTCACCGGACGCCCTCGTCCACCGCTACGACGCCTGGAGAAGGGGGAATCTTGATGATGAAGGGGAGGACGAGGAGCCCCGAGGCCAGGGCTCTGAGGGGCCTTAGAGGGAGGACGCCTAATACGGGGCCGAGGGTCATGTTTGGCGCCGAGGACTACTTTTCACCCATTACCCCTTCCTCACCAAAGGCGACGAAGAAGGCGGCTGTGCAAAGTCCAGAGTGAAGTGAAAGGAATTAGGTATTTGGATTTATAAATGAGTATATGAGCGACAATGACCAGTTTTAATTTAATTGAGAACAGTCTTTCTCTTGTGCTTGTGCATTTTTCCAAATCGCCCTTTACTTCCTCTAAAACATCGTAAATATCTTGGTATCATTAAGAAAAAACAAGGCTCCCCCCCTAAACGCCCACGCCAGCCTTCTGGAGATGATGCAACAAGCAAATACCCTTTAAACCAAGGGGGAAAAAATAAGAAGACGGTCCTACAGAATATTCCAAAAGTAGTTGGCATAAAAGTACCGCGAAAACTTCTTATCCATGTTGACCACATGCACGTCCTGGCTGCGGTCGTTCCTCACCACAGCCTTTGTCCACTCGCCGTCACGGCCGTCGCGGTGAATGTCGATGCCGAGGCTGCGGTACACCTTGAGCCGTAGCAGGACCTCGTCGTCGACGACGTCGCCCCTCCTCTCGGCGGCGCCCTCGACGCCCTGGAGCTCCAGCTCCTGCAGCCGGGCGTTGAGGTCGGCGGCGCGCTGCGCCAGCCGCTCCGCCTCCATCTCAGCGTCGCTCGCCGCCTTGGCCGTGCGGAACTTGTCCGTGTCGAGGCGCGCGATGCGCGACGCGTGGTCCGCCGCCGAGTGCGCCGACACGAGATCCTCGTGCTGCGATGTCAGCGTGTTGAGCTGCCGCGAGAGCTTGCGCAGCGCGTCCTCGGCGTCCTTGGCCCGCAGGTCGCGCGCCTCCTGCAGCGTCGAGAGGGATTCCTGGATGCGCGATACCGCGGCCCTGTCCGGCGCGTAGTTGAAGTTGGAGATTGTGTGGTGGATGAGCTGCAACAGACATTTAATTGTTTAGTTGGTGTGCGCCAAAGAGAGAAGAAGGGGGGGGGGGGGTTGAAGCTTTGTCATTCTTACCGTTGAGGGCTCCTCGGAAAGCAACATTGTGACGGTTTTAATCGACTACAAAGCTCGGTGTATATTTTGTGTCTTGTGTAAATTTCAGGCGTATCGGGTAAAGGGTAAAGTGTCGGAACTAAAGGTCTTCTTTCTTGAAAGGTCGAAAAAACGTCAACACAGCTTCAAACAATTTGTCGCATTCCTCACACCCAAAACTTGTCAAGGGTTCGAAAAACAAGCTGAGCGCAGACCCACGTCGCCGGGACGACAAAGCACGGCCGCGCGCTCGCTCACCTTATCTTATCTCAACCCCCGCCGCCACCGTCGGAAACAGCGTCATAAGCGCCACAATGCTGCCCTTTTTGTACCTATGTACTCCGTAACTCAGCCACACAGTCTCCCCCCCCCCAAACCTGCTTCTGCCGACATCGTCACGAGCCGGCAATAACCCTTCCTGCCCTTCTAAAGGTCGAGCTGTTTTTTCCCTTCTTCTTCTCACCCTTCTTATTTCGCCACACCCTACTTATTACTAGCCTTATACAATCAATCGCTGTCGAATCCCTCTTGTATTATAAACCAGTCGAAAATGGTCGCTGAATTACCTTGTAAGCTGTCCTGCCCGCACCATTACTGCTAGCCGCGTGGAGGGGGAAGGAAAATGAAAGCCTAACATGTCTTTTTATCATCTAGATGCCCTCGATGCCGAGACGTACGAGACGCCAGCTTCCCCAACACCTCGTCTGCTAGTATCGCTAACACCGCAGCAGGGCTCTGAACCCGTCAGAGCTCAACGTGCTCCGCGCACAATATGAGAAAGAAGGCGAGATGGCCGGCGTTCAAACCAAGTTCAACTACGCCTGGGTAAGACTCTCCCTCCCCCACCATACAGCACGCGAACACCTATTTCCTCCCTCCCCAAAAAAGAAAATGTACCATCTTATTAACAAAACCGTGAATTCAGGGCCTCGTAAAATCAAATAACCGCCAAGACCAGCAGCTCGGCGTCCGCCTCCTCGCCGACATCTTCCGCCTGGCACCCGAGCGCCGCCGCGAGTGCCTCTACTACCTCGCCCTCGGCAACTACAAGCTGGGCAACTACGCCGAGGCCCGCCGCTACAACGACCTGCTGCTCGACAAAGAGCCCGCCAACCTCCAGGCCGCCAACCTGCGCCAGCTCGTCGACGACAAGGTCGCCAAGGAGGGCCTCATGGGCGTCGCCATCCTCAGCGGCGTGGGTATCGCTGCCGGCGTCGTCGGCGCTTTTATTCTCAGGAACGCGAGGAGGAGATAAGAAAGGGACAAGGAAACCTGGCATCAGGGCACGAGCGAGAAGATGCTGTATCCCCTGCTTTTTGCTGCGGGCAAAAAGATGTGGGCGTGTATATCTAGCGACATTTGCAAGGAGATTGGTGGGTTTGGCTTTGGTATAGGAGTTTACGGCGCAATGTAACAGACAACATTCCATCCTCTACTTGAAGAAACGCACATACATGAAAATGTCCCCTCCGCTCCGGCCAGAAACATAGACCGAGGTAACGAAACAAGCATGTGCTGGCTGTGCTTAACATAGACGAATGGTCTACTAGAAGGCAAGGCCAAGGACGCATCTAATCTTGTTCACCAAAGTCTTGAAAACATGCCACTTCACGTCACGAACAGCTATATGTTTTAAACCAATACATTATTGCCAACAGAAAAAATCGAGCTAAGAAAAACCGACATATCTAGGCAACCCGCGCGTCGAGACATCATAATCTGCCCAAGCTACACGACTAAAATACAATGTGGTACAGGTACAACCCCTCTATCAAACCACCAGTCACTTGTGCCCTCCAGGAACCAAATATTGATCTCCAGGCTAAAATGCCTGGAGATAAAAATCAAAGGGTGTCCCGTATACGAGCAGTGAGAATCAACGACGGCCAAAATGCTGGTGGACGGGGATAATTTATAAGGAAATCATTTATGTGGTGTTCGAATAACACACGTAAGGCGACAAAACCCCTGCGCCAAGGTAACTGCAACAATAAACCTAATACGTCGCCAGAAGTCCCATTCCTTGCTGTCCGAGAAAGTCCACGAGGGAAGGCCCGCGAGTCCCAGTACAGGAGGCCCGAGAACATGCCTACCACATACCATCCTGATGATGCATTTATCAAGTCTGGTATGATCTTGGCTTCAGATATTACACTGCCCTTCGCGCCGTATGATAGCCTTCATGGAAAAACTTTTGTTGTTTTCTCGCTCTGGTGAAACAACTTTTTTCTCGCCGCATAATTAAGATGGGCTTGGTGATTAAAAAGGAAAAAGGGAAGAAGAAATGACAGAACAGAGAACCGAAAGGAATAGCGTCGAGCTGTAGTGTGTAAGACATCATAGTTACGCAGACATAGATCGTGGAGAAGAGGTAGAAAGCGAGCCGGCCGTGATGCTGCCCAAGGTTTATCGCAAGGAGAAACCCTTGCGCTTGCCCTCCTTCTCCAGCGGTCGCCCGCTCTCGACCCTCTGCTTCTTGTCCTCAAGCTCCATGCGCTGGCGCTCGAGCTGCTCCTTCATCTCTCTGTGACGAGCGTACAGCTCCTCCTCTGATTGCTTGAGCTTACTCTCCTTCTCAGCAACCTTCTGCTGGAAGACCATCTTCATCTCGGCCTCCATCTTGGCTAGCTTCTGCTCGTGCAGAGCGCGCTCCTCCTCCTGCTTAACGGCAGGGTTAACCTCCTTGAAGACGCTAGGGTCCTGAGAGACACCCATAGCGATCAGCTTGTCGGTACGGTAGTTCTCGTACAGGAGGTTGTTGGTGTGCTCCTTGAGTTCCTCCATGTGAGTGCGGATGAGCATCTGGCGGAGCTTAACGAAGTCGCAGTGCTCCTCGTTGTCTACCTCGATGGTACCCCAAGGGTACTCACGGCCACGGACCTTGCGGCCATCAGGGGTCTGGATCTCGTTGGTAGCACCGACGACAGCGAAAGGGACCTTGGACATGATCTCATTGTTCTCAGCAATGGTCTCCTCATCATCGAGCTCGTATCGGGGACCCTCGAAGATCTGGATGCCGTGGTACTTGATATCTGCCAGAATCCTAGCCTTGAAGCTGGCAATCTCCTCGTCGGTGAGGGTGTCAGACTTGGCAATGACGGGGATCAGGTTGACTTTGGTATGCAGACGGCGCATCACCTCAATGTCAAGAGGCTTCAGGGAGTGACCAGTGGGCTGGATGAAGAACACGCAGGCGTGGATGCGGTTGTCGACGATGTTCATGCGGTTAACCTTGTTCTCAGCGTCGAGGTAGGCATCAAAGCGCTGCTCGATGTTGTCGACAATAGGGCGCCAGGACTCATCGTTGTTGACGAAGTCGCCGAAGCCGGGAGTGTCGACGACGGTAAGACGCAGGCGCACACCAGCTTCCTCAATATCGGCACTGATGGACTGGATAGTGACGGTCTTGGGAATGATGTCGAGGCTAGGTCCCTTGCGCTCCTTGGGGGGGTAGAGAGAAGTGTTGAAGAGGGTGTTCACAAGAGTCGACTTTCCGAGGCCAGACTCACCTATGAAACGTTAGATATTGGCTGTAGCTCGAATTGGGCAGTGCACTTACCAACAACCATGACGTTGAAGTTGAAGCCCTTGCGAACACTCTTGCGGTGCCACTGGTTGGGCAGGTTGGCAAAACCGACATAGCCAGTGAGCTTCCTGCGGACGATGTTCTTGGCCTCGGCGGCAGCGGCGACAGGAGGAGGAGTCAAGGTCGAGGGGTCCGTAGCAGGGACACCCTGAATCGAGTCCATGAGATCATTGCCGGAGTCGGGAGCACCCGGGGGCATCTGGGGAGTCTCGGTTTCTGCGGGCAATTAGTTAGCACGAACGTCTTGCAAATATGAAAGTAAGTATGATATATCATTCAGAGGCAGGCGGTAGCTGACTCTTCTCTTCCGTCTTGGACTCCTGGTTTAAGCGATCTTTGCTCCTGGCTGGTGCTGGCTTTTGTGCGGGTAGAGCCTTTCGCTCAGGCATTTTCTCCTTCGGGGAACACTTGACTGGGGCGGCATAAAGCTCGTCGAACGTCATTGGTTCCATCGGACTGATCCTAGGGGGATCATCGACTTCTAACATGCTTCTATACCGCCGGACAGTTGCAGGCACTTCAGCACTGGGACTCTTGGATGAGGCTTCATTCTCACGACCGAGAGCCAAGCTGCTTGTTCTTTTGCCTGGTTGAGGATGCTGAGACGAGGACTCTGCCTGTGCCAGAGTTGGAAGAATATTGCTGTCAAGTTGAACGCTGCGCGTACGAGCCCTGACATGGTTGACGAAGTCAAACGTCATGTTGCTGGTGTTTTGTGTTTTGTTTTTTCCGCGATGTGGTATTAAGCTGTGCCAAAAGTCGTATTGCTTCAAAGAGAAATGCTTCCCAAGAAGACCCAAAAAAAGAGCAAGACCCAAGAAAGTGTAGATGGACAAAGAAGATGCCGACGAAGAACCAGACCAGCTGTTTACATGAGGTAACGCGAAGCAATAATGTCGAGCGTGGGTCGTACAGATCCGGGAAGTGTTGTTGTGCGCCGTTCAGGATGCCGCCTGCCCTCTGAATGCGTTTGCCATGTGGCAGAGTATAAGCAGAAAAGTATCATCTTACCCATATCCATATTTAAAGAGCGGTCGGCTGTCTGAAAAAAACAATGGGAAGGTGCGAAAGCTGAACAGAAGAGTTAGCACGAGATCTGGCTGCGCTGAGAACACTCGTTGTGCGACGTCAGAGATAACTCGACATGTGGAAAGGGGGAATGGAATTCGGGCATTCAACGTTTGGCCAAGTCGCGCATTGGAATCACGATAAACCGCAGCCGCAAATTTGAAACCAATCGCCTCCTCATCCAACACGGGTGTATGATATCATGAGACACGATCGTTGTAGCTTATGGGTAGTCGTGATGGGGTGCACGAGCAGCTTGGGCAGAGCTCTTACCAGAGAAGACGCGTATCTAATCGTCTCGAAACAGCTCGCAGCAAAAAGGAAAAAAATGCAGACGAGCCAGAAAATACGTCAACAGTTGCGCCTAAAATGCAAAGACAGGCGCAAGAGTTGTTTGACGGTAGGAGGAAGTAGCAATGTTAAGGGGACGAAACGGGCGACGGGAAGTGAAAGTGAAGAAGGATGGATGGAGTCGAAGTGTAGGAGAGGGACTGGAGGAGTAAGGGGACGCAGGCTGCTGGATGGAGCTGCTTGGTCACTTTTTCTGAGTTGGGTTGGGCTCGGCACAGAGTAGGGGGTCAACAGTCACGGTGCCAAACTGGGAGACTAGCACCACCCCAGGGAAATTTTGCTACGCGTGCAATTGGCAATCTGGCAGCGGATAGGAGAAGGAATTCTGCCAGCATTCACCTCCCGCGCACCCCACGAATTAGTATTATTACATGCAGGCTGCCACGCCTTTGCCAGGTGTCTGGTACCTGAGGTACCTGTGGCTACCGTTCCTTTAGTGGTCTTGTAGCGTTGGTTTTAGCTACTTCTGGGCCGAACCTTCTGTTAATTTTGGCCGTCTCAGCGTGTAACTCTTTCCTTCTTTCCTGCAATCCTCGCTATGGCTTGTCTTGGGATAAAAGGGGTTCATGACGGACTAGTCTTAACTAGGCTAGTTTGACAGGGGCTCCGAGGTCTAGGGAGGATCCAGGATATTAACGGCAGGGCAGCTCGCATCCGTGGTGATGATTGGGTACAACTGGTCAACCTGCCCTGCCGTTTAATCAGAGACCCTGCCTGCAACGATGGCCTGCAAAGCCATTCTGGATGGTTGGGTGAAGTCGCCAACATTATCATTGAATTCGAAGGGCTGCCACTAGGGATTTTAACGCGGCATACTACGAAGTACTGTTCCCAACGTACGGAGTATGCAGCCAATGTATGCACAACGATGCACGAAGTCCAACTGATGAGATGTCTAGTCATACAGTATCACAAGCCTCCTTGAGGAACCAAGCCAATGTTAAGATGACGGGACGCTCCGACCATTGCTCAGTCCATGTGCCAAGCCAATTGCTACCAGTGGATCTGGAGAGTTCGATTGAACGTACGGAGTATAGCAGTCCGTATGTAGTTGTACTCCGTACGAAACCACCTAAATATCATTCACTCAGCAACTCAAGAGCTTTATGAAGCAATTCCGTATCAATCCCGCCGTGTTCTATGTGCAGAAGATGATCCTCATTTTTTCAATTCTTTGCGCATTAGATACGATGTGGCAAACTAGCTCCGCATAAGAAGCTCGTGTTGCTTTTTTTTTCCCGTATTAATGCGATGGAGCCTTCTTAGTGTGGTTACCCTAGACTATATCTACAATTCTACATGTACCTGAACAACTCTCTGGATTGTGACTATGATACATACACAGTAGAGGTACTAGTTCATGTGTTGGAACTCAACAAAAATTGCGTCTTTGGATATCTGACAGTTCGCGGAACTGGTTGCCCCATTACTTCTCGCCCCGAAAAGCTTATGCAGACTCCCGCTACATTCCAATGTCCCGTACGAGTCAAAGACATTATCAAAAGTAGACATGATGAAATATGCAGTGTAAAATGCACAGGAGCCTCCTACAAGGGGAGTAAATTTTCCAAGAGATAGGCTCATCCAGACTACAAGTAAGTGGTTAGGAGTCGAGGGTACTATCCCGACCTTGTGCCACAGGTATATTGTTCAAGTACTCCGTACTCCTAGTACTGAGGTAGTCGTATGCAATGTGCTTGATTGAAGCTTTGTTCTTATTTTCCTTTTCAGTTATATATCACCTCGGTACATTGGCACACACTATAGTGTCGAGTTCAGGTAGCCGATATATGGATGTGTCATGCCATCTATAACCTTTCCTTTATACATGCTTTTTGAGTATTTATCATACAACGTAGCTACCATTTTCATATCTAGAAATATTACAGCGCGGATAGCTGTGCCTGCTGACCAGCAAAGAACTTCTTCTGCTCTGCGCATCTCTCGCTCTTACAAGCAGGGCATCGCAACCCCATTTGCTTAGAACAAGCCTGACCACTGAGGAGATGATCCTTTGCGATATCTGCTAGGGCCTTGATGAAGACGGGGCTACCGTTCAGACTGTCTGCCCGCTTGACAGTGTCTGCGTGACCGCTCTCGCCGATAACCTCGAGGTCCAATTCGTACAGCGTCTCGATATGATCAGACGTGAAAGCGATAGGAATAAGAATCAAATCCTTCTGTCCCTTCTTGATGTAGTTCTCCACAGTATCTGAAGTTTGTGGTCCGAGCCACGCTGAGGGCCCGACCTGGGATTGCCAGCATAGTCTGTAAGGGTTCGAGTGCCCCAGGCGCTGCATGACAGCATGAACAGTCGCCGCAACCTCGGCGGGATATGGGTCGCCACGGTTCACCACGGACATTGGTAAACTATGCGCAGAAAACAGTAGCACCACGTCGTTTTTCTTCTCCTCAGGGTACTCAGCGAGCTTGGCTTCAATGTTTTGGGCAAAGGCCTCCACCAAGCCAGGATGAGAAGGCCACCTGTCAATCACGCTCCAAGTAATGGAGCCGTCACCCGTCTCGTTGACGCCCTTGCCCTCTAGGCGATGCCTCCACTTCCAGAGCTCATTCAGACTGCTCCCGGTCGTAGAGCAAGAGTACTGCGGATATTGCGTGAAGGCAACAGCTCTTCCTCCCTTGCCATTACCGAAACCATCGTCTAGAAGTCGATTGTACATCTCTTCGGTCAAGGGGTCGGCGTAGCGGAAAGCGACGTAGGGCTTGTGCGGCGCTGTTTGAGGGGAGACCTTGTCCAAGATCTTGCACATCTCAGAACACTGGTGCTCTGACCATTTTCGAATAGGCGAGCCACCACCAATATCGCTATATTGCTTTTGGATCTTCGGTGTTCGGCGCTTGGAGAAGAGGGGTCCAAGGTACGACTGGAGTCTTCCTAACGGGATCAGGTCGGCATCGGACTCGGGGAGCAAGATTAGAGACGGTCTGCAATTAATCAAGATAAGATACTCACAAACAATCGACTGAGGAAATCGCCGACTTCATCAGTGGTGGATGGCCCTCCCATGTTGAGGAAGACCATAGCTGTCGGGCCCTTGGCACCTGTGGCATCTTGAGTGACCGGGGGTACTGTGGTGGCTAGGTGCCTGGTTTGGCTGAAGTGTGATAGAAAAAGTGGTGTCGTACGTCGCGGTAGGCGAGTGACTGAGTACCTTAGAGCCATCGTGAAGCTCTATATGAATTTTTTGGGATGTATTGAGCAAGTCGGTTGAGTAACGAGAGCCGCGGGAAATTGATGGAAAATAAAGTCGTTCGCCGACGGGCTGGTCAAGTTTGAACTCCGGATCTATGATGTATTAGCATATTACATACTTGTACCTAGCTCGGAGCACGACTCCTGCCCGACGCCGCTTAGCTTTGTTCACACCGATTTGCCACTACAACTGTACTCCCTACTTTGTGTCTCTTGGCCGCCAAAGCTGTTTAATTTATTAGCTCATTTGATTTTCTTGCATATACACCCGTCATCTTATTTTTCACATGTTTCAATATTGCGTATACAATCTCTCTGCGTTGGTGAAAAGGATGTAAAGTGCTTTTCTTTGTAGGTAAAGTTCCTTTGCTATGAGCCGGTTACCCTAGGTACTCCGTAGGGAGGCCAATCAGGAAACGTCCCAAATAAGCTTCAAGTCACGTGAGCTCGCGTTACTGTTCGTGATCCCTGCCTGGCTTTGGCGCGTGTTCTGCCTAGAGCTGAGGCGACTCTCATGCACGATTGGGGCCCATGTTCCATCAATATGAAAGCAAGATTCCCAACTTTTGTTTACCGTTAGGAATAAAAATTCCATCTTGATATAGTTTGAGAAAAAAAATCGACACTTACAATGGAAGCGCCGGAGAATGATTGGAAGCGCGAGGATGATGATGATGGAGAGATTGACGAGACTGTAAGTGGGCTCTCAATTAAGGCGAGATATATGAAATTGACAACCACTACCAGAGCTACAAAGCCCAGAAGGATGCTGTACTCCTCGCAATTGAAGTCAGCGAGAGCATGTTGACACCACCGCCACCTTCAGATTCAAAGAAGGCTGATCGCGACAGCCCGGTACTCGCTGCATTGAAGTGTGCCTACCATCTCATGGAGCAGCGCATCATCTCCAACCCTAAAGATATGATGGGCATTTTGCTTTTTGGTACAAAGAAGTCAAGGTTTCACGATGATGGCAATGGTCGCACTGGAATGGGGTACCCGCACTGCTATCTCTTCACTGACCTTGACATCCCCTCCGCTCAAGACGTCCAGACACTGAAAGCGTTGACAGAAGAAGAAGAAGATGAAGATGAGGTCTTACAGGCGGCAGATGAACCTGTGTCGATGTCGAACGTGCTCTTCTGCGCCAATCAAATCTTCACGACAAAAGCCGCCAATTTTGGCAGCAGGCGTCTGTTCATTATCACTGATAACGATGATCCTCATGCGACTGACAAAGCTGCCCGATCGGCGGCAGCTGTTCGAGCCAAGGACTTGTACGATCTGGGAGTGACTATTGATCTATTCCCAATTACTCGGGGCGATTCAAAGTTCGACGTTGCAAAATTTTACGAAGTAAGTTTTCATATGTTCGGCTTTTGAAAGACGGCAAGCTCACAACCGTAGGACATCATCTATCAGGCTACTATTGGAGAAGCCAATGGCTCCGAGGTCTATTCATCAAAGTCGGGCGATGGGCTTAGTTTGATGAACTCGCTCATCTCTAACGTTACATCCAAACAAGCAGCCAAACGTGCATTGTTTTCGAACCTGCCCTTCGAGATCGCGCCTGGGCTACGAATCTCAGTCAAGGGCTACAATATTCTGCATCGACAAGCTCCTGCGAGAACCTGTTATATCTGGCTTGATGGAGACAAACCCCAGATTGCAACAGGCGAGACAATCAGAGTCGCCGAAGACAGTACAAAAGCTGTCGAAAAGACAGAGACCAAGAAGGCCTACAAGTTTGGAGGACAGTACGTATATTTTACGCCCGAAGAGCAAAAGATGTTGAGGGACTTTGGATCTCCTATCATCCGTATCATTGGGTTCAAGCCACGAAGCTTGATCCCCGCGTGGGCTAGTGTCAAGAAATCTACATTCATCTTCCCCAGTGAAGAGGACTACGTTGGATCGACACGTGTCTTCACAGCCCTGTGGCAGAAGCTATTGAAGGACGACAAAGTTGGGATTGCTTGGTGCATCACGCGTGCTAATGCACAGCCTATGCTGGTAGCTATTATGCCATCAAAAGGGAAGTCGGACGATGAGTCTGGCACACCTTATCTCCCCGCTGGATTGTGGCTGTATCCCTTGCCATTTGTCGACGATCTGAGGGAGATCAAGGAGCCCGAAGGCTCTATTCTTGCTTCGGACAAATTACAAGAGTGCATGAGGGTTATCGTGCAGCAGCTTCAACTCCCCAAAGCCACGTACAACCCTATGAAATACCCCAACCCTCAACTACAGTGGCATTACCGGATCCTTCAGACGCTTGCTCTTGACGAGGAAGTACCAGGGACCCAAGACGATGCGACAAAGCCCAAGTACAAAGCTATCAGTAAGCGAGCAGGAGGATATCTGGAGGAGTGGCAAGAGGTGTTGGAGAGCGAGGCGACGGCAGCCGCCAGTAACAGGGCGGTAAAGCGTGATCCAGATGAAAGCCTACCTGAGAGACCGACAAAGAAGCCCCGTCAAGCGGCAGACAAGGTCAGCGGTTCCAACCTCAACGCGGCCCAATTGAAGGCCGCTGTGGACAGTGGAGGTATCGCAAAGATGACAGTGGCACAGCTGAGAGATGTTCTTGGGGCCAAGGGTCTGAATACTGCCGGGAAGAAGGCTGAGCTCATTGAGCGCATTGAGGAATGGCTCGAGGAGAACTAATAGGCCGTACGTACGTCCCATGGACTGCCACCCACGAGCCAATGTAATGACTCTCGTATAGTTGAGATATTGACACCGATAGTAGACTATACGTTGAGACCTCCGTGTATTCCAAACCCTTGGTTGCCCCCGTCGTCATGAGGTATGTTCTGCCAGTGTCGAGTTGGCCGTGAGTGCATGTTCACATTGCTGTCGCTTTATGCAAATACCGTGAAGACATGATTGAAGCCAATTGCTTGCGTGCATAGGATCAGAAACACCACAGCAGAACCCTGTGATGGGAGGAGCTCAAATTTACGGGCAGTTGCACCCCTCACGGCCCCCCAAAGAGGTGGCTGTCCAACATGCCACTACCGTTTAGCTTTTGATGGCTCTCATTCTGAACGAAATTTCGCGAGATAATACTCCGTACAGTACCACTACCTTAGCTATCCCCTCGATGACCCCAAGGTGCCAATGCGTATCTTGCTAAGACATGAAGGAGATATCTATCTTTCCATTTGATTTACTTGGCAACAAAACTGCCAAAGAGGCCATTTACTGCAAAGGGCTACATTATAAGTCATACAATCACAATACAAATATCGCCGGCGAGGGTTACCACTCATTTCTTCAAGTTAATGTACATACATATTACAACGGAGGCTTCGAAGATATTGTGCTAATAAAATCGGGTCGTGACTCCTGGCCGCCCACACCCAGCAGGGCCAGCACTAGCAGCAACAGCAACGCGTCGGCTCAACCATCCACCTCCAATCCGGGATGCACATAACAACAGCCGATCGGGAACAACAGCTACGTTCATTACACCCCGAAGTCCACCCACACCCACGCCCTCAGGGGCCAGGCGCATCTCTAGGACTCGATCGCAAGCCCCTGCCCGTTTCTTCTCGCGACTTTTGCGCATTATCAAGAGGCGTACGGCCGGCCCTCCCCGACTCGTCGCAATGGCCGATTTCCTCGCATCCTTCAGCTTTTCCAATGAGGCGCCCGCGCCTGCACAGCGTGGACTCGGGTCTATCGAGGAGCTCCAGTCCTCTCTGCGCGACACGCTGAGCCTCAAAGTCACCGACATGCGAGCAGAGCATGTTTCGGTCACGGATGAGTTGAAGAGTTCAGTTGAGCTAGCCTTGACGGTTTCCGAAGCGGACAATGACGCGCTGCAATCGCTGAGCAATCTCGACCCGTCATTGGGAGGAGTGAGCGCCACAAACATTTCCGTGGACCCCTCCGGACAGACATTGCGTGTGGTAAAGGCTCAGGATGCCTTGATAAACCAGACTAATAACCCGGTTCTTCAACGCACGGTCGCAAAGCACATCATCGCATCTCTAAGCGTCGCTGACGGGAGCAACTGGGTTCTGAGGGACATGTCTCGCGTCAAGCAGGATTGGACGTTTACCTATCTTTGCAAGGACTCGCTTCAGCAGTGGAATCGTCAAAATGCCAAGGGTCCAGCCACTGCTGTCGTTGGAGAGTATTCCTTGAAAGAGCCAGATCCTGCGCTTATGGGTAGGCTACATTGTTTCTCCCCAATCTCCGTTGCCTTTACTGACGTAGACTTTATAGCACGACCGGCCTTTGACTGTCGCGGATCAATAACGATAACATTTGCTCGAAGCAGTCGAACGATCAAAATCAAGTACGACCACACGCCTATTCACAAAACAGTTGCGCAACTAAGCGAGCATTATCCTCCCCGCGAAAGAGTATTTGGGCCCGGCTATCAGAGACAGCAACAAAAGACACCTAAACAGCCCAGCTCAGAGAAGCGGAAGAAGAAGCGTAAGGAACGTACAGATGAAGGCGAAGGGCAGGGTGTCGATCCCACAGGAGAGCCAGGAGCTGAGGGGGAGCCTAAGCCTAAGAAGAAGAGAAAGAGACCGAAACCGAAGAATCAAGACCGCGCAGGAATACCAGGCGACGCAGGAACGTGGCAAGCCGGTGGCGCGGATATACATACACTTGGCGTTGGCCAGACAAGCCAGTCAGCTGCTGCAGCCGCTGCGCTGCCATTCAACGTCACACCTGAAGAAGCCGCTCGTCGTCTGGACCACGCTCGAAAGGTGCTCTCCGAAGCCGGCGTGAATCCCGACTCGCTATCCACGGATCAGATGCATATCTTCTCGAATCAGTCCCCCGAGCTACAGAAAGACTCAGTCGCTATGCTCGCCAAGTACGGAGCCGAACGTCTGCAAATCGTTCACCCTGCGAACAAAGGGGATCCTGTAACAGAAGCCTCGTCACAGTCTGCCGGGCCGTCCACAGAGGCAACACCCTCAGGTCCCATGACGACGAAGGAGCTATTGCCGTCAGGTGAAGAGGCAAATAGAAGGAGAAACCCTACTGTGAATACTGCCGACCCAGACGGGGTCAAGCGGCCGGGGAAGAGAGGCCCTGGTCGAACCAAATCACGAGTTGCTTGTTTTACCTGTAAACAACGCAAGGTCAAATGCCCAAAGCAGTGGCCCAAATGCATTGAGTGCGACGAGGCTAGTCTAACATGCGAGTTCCCTCCTCCGAAACCTAGGCCGAGCAAGCGGAAGCCAGAGCCTGTTGATGCTGAAGGCTCAGAAGATCAAGCAGAAGAGGAACATGATAGTGAGCAGGATCAAGACGAGCCATCGGAGAGCGTATACCAACCACAAGTACCTTATCATTTGGACCCGACTGGAAGCTCTACGCAGGATAGTGCGTATTCTCAGATGCCGGTTGCCAACATGTTGACGCCGAGCGTCGAAAATCCATCCGCAAACTCGGAGAACTATTTCTCTCAACAGCCAAACCTCGTGCTGCCACAGCCCGGCATGGCCCATGCGCCAAATCAAAACCCTAACCTATCGACCCCAATTTCTTCAATACAACCGGAGCAGAATATGCCAAGGCCTACGTCTCCAAAGACCGCTCGCAAACAAGGGGCTCCTCGTCGGAGTCTTCCTAGTGGATCCAGTCGCAACGCTCGACAACAGCCTAGCCAAGACTCAGGACAGATGAGCCCCAATAACAGTGGTTGGGTATCTATGAGTCAGACTCCTGTACCTCCCCCTGTGACAAATCAATCATCGCCAACCGTTGCTCAGAGACAGGCGGCAGCGGCAGCGGCGGCTAGGAACCAGCGCTTGTCCACAAACTCACCGCAACTGAGTGATGTTGTGCCACAGTCTTCAGGTACAGCTGCCCAAGCTGCTGCCCTCCAACAAGCACAGCAGGCTCAGCAGGCTCAGCAGTCGTCTCCGAATATGGTGGCAGCAATGCATGCTCAAGGTCGCGTGGTGTCGCCTTTCCAAGCTGGAAACCCGCAGAGAACGACATCGAGACAGGCACAAAGGGCTCAGTCACGAACGCCCAATAACGATCAAACCGGAAGTGGCCTTCACCCACCAACCGCGACCGACAGGTCTTCAAACGACCCGAATGGTTTAGTGGCGACGTCAAACTACAACACCTACAATCGTTATGCCACTGCCGCGGATACCACAGGAGAGGGTAACCGTATTAGCTATCAGCCATACTCCCAGCGTACCACGGCATCAGAAACACCTACGTATCCTGCGTTTGATTACAATCGTAATGCGCCAAACTCAGCACTGTCGCAACCAGCTGCCACCATGGCTTCGCTACAGAATGCAACGACTGCAACGGCAAACCAGTGGTCTGGTTCACATGGACAGAGCCGAACATCCCGCTCGGGAGCATATAACTCTATTGACCCTTACAATTCGGGCAACAACATGCATAATAATGCTTCTGTCATGCTGCAGAACTTTAATATGCGCAGTTCGGGCCAGGATAGATCTAGTTCAGGGGCTTCTGGATTGAAGCAACCTCAGAGTTACTCGCAGTACACCTCAAACTCGTCATCGCAGCAGCAGCAACAGCAACAACAGCAACAACAGCAACAACAGACGACACAAGCCCAGCAATCAATGAACCCGGCCTGGTACAACTTCAATAATGCGAGCAATGGATCATATCCCCCCGGCCACTCGAACTCGAATTATAACTATGGATCTTGGCCATCATAGGATACGGATCGGGATCATAATTGTAACCTTAATGGAGGCGAGATGGATGAGCGAGGAGCAGATGAAATCCCGCTTGAGTCTTAAAAAAGAGAAAGCTCACCGAGATTATGCCAGAGTGTAATAAGGAGCGTACTTTTGTTCAACAATGCAAAGATATCCCCTTTTTTTTTTGGACGTGGAGTTGAGCACTAAAAGGATGGTAGTTGCTTATTTTTATCATGGTATTACGTATACTTGGCGTGGCATAGGTGATGAGCTCTATCTCCTGGAAATATATATATGAAATACGACAACTTTGGTTGCGGGTGTCATCGATTTAACATAAAGCGATCGATCAGTGATGCTCTCAAAGTGCAACAACACGGTTTTCGCTACGCTCCGCCTCTGCTCAGAAGGATGCGATAAAATAACATTATCTATTAGATTGTTCACCCTCGCAGCCGACCTGAGCTGGAAGTAGTAGAAAAAAAAGCAGAAAGTATATTCTTATAGCTGCTGGAGCGGCTGGGACGGCTGAGAGTTACACGTATAGTAATGCCATATTGGTACACGTCCTATTTGGATAACTCGTGTTTTTGATCTTTTCTGCGCGGGAGAATGGGATGTTGCACTTTGACAAATTTTCGTCAAGGCGCCATCGCATCTGAACGAACCATTCTTGAACAAGTCAAAATTTCCCTCCCAACTCCGAAATCCAACGACAGACTGGGGAACATTGATAGAAAAAACGAATAAAAACCTTTCCCTCCCCATTTGAGTCGTGAAGATGGCAAACTTTACTGCGCGAGCGCGAATTCGCTTGTATTATTAGCAGTTGCCTGCTCATTCTGCAGCAAGATTAGCACGACTTGACTCATGAATATCTAGATGGCGTCATTGAAGATTGATTCAAGACCAGTGGCTTGGTGAGATGGTGTTGGGCGGAACAACTTGTAGCGCGCATAGATTATACAGGAGTCTCCATCTTAGGATAAAGACGTGGGAACCAGCCGCTTGTAAAGGCTGAGCCAACAGGGGCTTGGTAACCCTCATAACTGCATAGATGCTCATGTAATATGCCCGACTCGGATGAATTATCGAGCTGTTCCAATCTTCAAGTTCCTCAAGTAACGAGAGCTTCTTTCGAGAAATGCCGTCTGCTCCCCCAAGTTCTTCTGAGCTGTGGATATCACATATCGCAACTTGATTGATAATAATTCCATCTTTTTTTTTCCCTTTCGCTATCCCCAGAGCCGACTGTCCGCCCTGTGAGAATACCCGGAATGTGGAAATACAACCTCAGCCGTTCCGGCGGGTTGTTAAGAGCTGTTTTGTTATACGCCTCTGATTTCATGGTCCGCGGGCTTGCTGCCGCTAAGTAGATACGATGGATGGTGTGATGACACTGGTGTACAATTGTATATTTCCCTGCATATACAGAGCAACGCAGGATAGATATACTGCCGACTTATGACTGTCGAGTGGCTCCTGCTGCTGCTGCTCTCCACTCCTCGGCCTTCTTTGCCATCTTACTTTGCTGCGCTAGCATCTGCACCATGTTCATGATGTCTTCGTTCTGGACCCCGCCGAACTTATCCACAACAGCCCAGATACGACTATCTTCGGTGCCAAAGGCGGCTTGCATGAGCTTCCTCAACCATTCGGGAACCTTGCCGATGCGTGTTTGTGTAGATGCTGCCTTGTCAGCGAAGTGGAAAGCAAGGTTGATGTCGTTTGCTTCCACGCTCGCCGCAACTAGTCGGCCGTATGCAGCCAGAGACCTTCTCCGGCTGTCATCGGGGCCCCGGTCAAGCCTCTCGGTGTACTCTCTCGCTAGTTGCTCCCTCGTGGACCCGTTCCGGCAGCACATTAGCATGTCCTGCACCGTTGCAAGCGGAGGCTGCTCGCCGCTAAGTTCCTTGAACCTCCCGTAGAGACTCATGGCCTCTTCGCTCCCGAACTTTTCGGCTATGGCTTCGACAATGACGCCGACGGCCGGAGTTGGCAGCCTCGATTGTAGACCAACTCTTTTCAGCGCTCGTTCGGCGTTGTCAATGGCTTCAGGCTTGCGAGATAGGTAGTCGACGATGGCTCTCAGGTTGCTGCGTCCAGTCTTGAAGCCAGTCTCCTCCCAGATGCAAAGAATTCGCAAAGCCCCATCGATATCATCTGCTGCAACAGAAGCCTCGAGGAGTGACTCGTAATGGTGAATTTGAACACGACTTTTGCTTGCAATCATCCCATGCGCCTCAGTGGCGAGTTGTGTATCGCCATGCCTAGCCGCAGTGGCCAAAACGTTTTCTAGAATTCCATCTGGCGGTGTCAGAACGCCGTTCCGCACCAATGTGTTCCATGCAAACAGGGTTCCTTCGTGATAGAAGCCGCGGCTGAACGTATCCAAGACATAGTAAAGAATGTTGTACATGCCATCGTCTGCCCCCTTGATATGCTTCCTCCTGATTAGGAGCGCTAAGGCTTCATCGGAGAATCCCAGCCGACCAAACTCCATGATGAAAATATCAAGCACCCAAATATCGATATCTTGCTTCTCCTCGAGGATTTCTGTAAGCCTGGTATAAGCAAGTTCGTATTGCTCGTCTCGGAGATATCCCAAGAGCACAAGCTGAGAATCAGAGGGGCGAATCGTGAACCAGTAATCTTTCATCGTATCCAGTACCCTCTGTCGCAACACGTAGTCAGGGTGTATAGCCAAGGCCATTAATGCATGGCGACAGAACCGTGCCGACGGATGAATGCGTTCCTTCTCCAAATCAAGGAACAGTCTATGCACTGCTCTGGCCGAGCCATCGGGTGTCGCCAAAGCAGCCATCATGCACTCAAAATGGAAGATGGACAAGGTGTCATTCCGCTCTCTCAACAGGTGATGAACAAGAAGCCGTACTCTTTCGCCGACTTGTAGGTCATTCTTCGCTGCGGCCGGAAGAACCTCTAAAGAAGCCAACTGTACCAGAGCAGACCTGATTACCTCAACCGATGTCGCTGCGAGGGTGTCTTTGGTGGGGGGCTTGGTATCATAGAGCGCTGCATCCCGTGGCGCAACTTTGGGTGGCGCAATCGGCGCGTACTCAACATCTTCATCCGTTTCTTTTAGTATATGGCTATCTAGGAGCGTGCTGAAGCCTGCAGCTATAGGTCCTCTCCGTCGAGTCGCATCGCATCGTCTCGAAGTTGCGCTAGGTCGATCTGCGCACCCAACAGTTGGGGTCCGAATAACTCTCGCGAGGGCGACTTGATCGAAAGCTGGGCGGAAACAGCGCCACAGGCCGTCATAATGAGTCGGAGCGCGACGCATAGCGCATTCTGAACATCGGTTGTCCTTTTTGTCCTCATTAGAACTCCAAAATGTTGAAGCCTGCCACTTTTCTCCAAGCTTAGCGCGGAAGCCGTTCCGTTGCGCGGAAGTAAGCAGTAGCTTTCTTTCTGTGCTACCCCTCAAGCGGGGCAATGCACTTTACGGGTCGCTGATGCAAACGCCCCAATGCAAGCTCTCGCGAGAGCCACATGCTCAAGATAGAGCTACGATACATACATAATACCTACCGCATCGCAGCACGGCGGCATAAAATACCATGGTAAACTCGCTCTATTGAGCCCTGTATCTATTCAAACATCTGAGCTAACGAGCCTTTGCCTAGTTGCCTCTCAGCCTACTCAACGCGGCTCAAGGGCACCCCATGCTCGTCGAGCTCAAGAATGGGGAGACCTTGAACGGCCACCTCGTCAATTGCGACACATGGATGAATCTCACCCTAAAAGAAGTCGTCCAAACTAGCCCTGTATGATCATACCTACCAGCACCTCGACCGAGTCGACGAAGCTAACCAAGTTACTAGGAGGGAGACAAGTTTATGCGATTACCAGAAGTCTACGTAAAGGGAAACAACGTGCGCACTCCCTTTAGAAGAGCATCACCTACATCATAAGACTGACTAAAATCTACAGATTAAATATCTACGGGTACCGGACGAGATCATCGACATCGTCAGCGAGTCGCAAAAGGGGCAGCAGGGCAACTTCCGAGGCGGCGGCAGAGGCGGATCATCAAGAGGCGACCACGGTGGAAGGGGAGGAGATAGAGGGAGGGGTCGCGGAGGTCGTGGCCGTGGGCGGGGTGGTCGAGGACAATAATCCAGAGAAACCTACAAAGAGACAAGAAGGGTTGAGCGAGGGTCATGTTCGACTAAAGCATGAAATATCTTCAATGAAGTCACTGATACCCGCCGCAAGGCAACAAACCATTATTTGATCTTGCTTTATGCTCAGCAGACCCTTCTTATGGGCAATGGCGCATACCAACTTGAATGCAGTAAATCCTAAGTGCCCAGTCATATCTAAGTGAAAGCAGGAGCTAAGACTTGATAAGTTTTAATTGTTCATTAAATATATTTTGTTTCATCTACAAATCTGCCTCATCCCGATGACTATAGAGATTTTGTTTACCTTCCATCGGTGCGACATAATATACCTAATCAAGAGACTGCTAAAATCAAACGCCAAGGAATCCATCTAATAAGTCATACTACAATGCCTCTTTATTGCGAGAGTCATGATCTAGAAGTTGGCAACGGCAACAGCTATAGCCTGGTTATCGCTGTGCGAGATTGACAGGTTGATGTCGTCCACGCCAGCCTGCTTAGCAGCAGCAGCAGCTTCACCGCGGAGCTATGTGATTGTTAGTCTTGAGTAGGCAATATGATTGACGTTGTGTACTTACGCGAACAAGAGGTGCGCCAGTCTCCTCGTCACTGACGATCTCAATATCCTTCATGGCCGACCCAGCACCTTTACTAACAACGCCGAGGGACTTGAAAACGGCCTCCTTGGCACTCCATCTGCCAGCAAAGGAGCTGCGGGGGTCTGCCGCCTTGCGGCAGTAAGCAATCTCACTGCTAGTGAAGTTGCGCTCAATGAAGGCCTCGTTATCAATGTTTACAGCAGAGATGTCCTCAACATCGACGCCAACCTTGCTGTTCTTGTTGGCTACCTTTGATGCGAGTGTTTCCAAGACCTGCTGGGTCTCGCTTGACCTCGCCTTGGGAATAACCTTCTCAGATTGCTTCATAAAGTTGGAAGCGTACTTGAGCTCTGCCGACTTGGCGTCGGAAGAGACTCTGGCATCAGGGTTGAGCAGGACATTGCTGAGCTGGTCGTCAGAGTAAGGCGATGCCGCCTTGGGGACGAAGAGCGCGTTATTAGTCAGACCGTTATGGAAGAAACGGTAAGCCTTCTTCTGTCGAGCGTTGACCTTAACGCAGTAATCGCTGTAGGTCTGCTCATCAAGAGTGGCAAACAGGTATTTGGGATGAACACCGATGGCCTGAGCACCCTTCTGACCGAAGCCGAAGGAGGTAACTGAGAAGGCCTTGATGCCGTCCGTCTGGATACCCCGACTAGGATAAACAATAAGATCAAAGTCCTCCATAATGGGGTCAACGTTATCAGCATTGCGGTTGCCAGGGACGTAACCACTGTTGAGAACCTGGAAGCAGCCGTTCATCATCCAGGCACCAGCGGCACCCTTGGGGTGACCGGTGAGGTACTTCTGGAAGATACCCAATACAGCGTTGCCCTTTGAGCGACCCAAATGACGAAGCTGCTGGCAAATGACAGATGACTCATTCTTATCGTTGGCCTTGGTTGAAGTTCCGTGGAACGAAGCAACATCAAGGTCGTCGATGGTAAGACCCCATGTAGCAAGGGCACCACGAAGAGGTGCGATGCTAGGATCGCTCTTCCAGAAGTTGTTGCCCATGCTACGAAGAAGTTCCTTCTCTTGTCTGAGAGCCTCCTTCTCAATATGAGCGATACGGTCCTGAGCATACTCCGACGGGTCGAAATCGGCGCCCTGGGCCTTCATGGCATCGACCTCATCGTAAACGAATTCGAGCTCGGACTCCTGCCATTGCTTGATCTGCTTCTTACGGCGCTCGATCTGGCGGCGGCGGTAGTTGATATCTAGCAATGGCGAAGGGAACTTGCCAGCATGTTCACGGGCAGTTGTGAGAACACCCTGACCAGGTGCAGGAACCGAGCGGCCAATCTTGTCGGAAGCGGTGGTTGTCAAGGCCAAGATACCGTGGATGGGGACACCCATATCCAAAGCAAGCTTGGCAGTCATAATGACCTGGATACCGCAGCCTTGAGATTCCATGAAGCCATTTCGGGTAGTGGTAGTAGGACGAGACATTTCCTTGGGGGTACGTCCGTGGTCGAATTCGTCGATGGTATTGCTCGTCGCCTTCATGTTGGCGAACTCGTAAGAGCCCTCCTCGCCGAAGTCATCGAAACCGCCGACAAAGCAAACACGGGCCTTACCCTCCATAATAGTCTCGTAGCCGATATCCACAGACTCAACAGCTGTAGCACAAGCACCAACGGGGGTCTTGATGGGCCCAGAGGAGGAGATAAGCAGCATATTAACCCAAGCAGCCATAGTGTTAATGAAAGATTCTTGCAGGATATCGTTCTGGAGGGGCTTGTCTAGGAAGCGGTCCTTGTGCATGCCACGCAGAGCGGTCGTACCACCCATGCCGGAACCAACGCAGTTACCAACCTCGGAGACGTGGACATATTTGTAAAACTCATAAGGGTCGGTGATACCGCTGGAAAGCAGAGCTTCGGCAGTCGAAACAAGAAGGAACAGAGTGACAGGGTCAACCTGAGAAATGATATCCTCAGGCACACCGTAACGCTTGGGATCCCAACCAGTGGGGATCTGACCAGCGACGAGGCGGTCGAAGCGCAGGGCCTTAGGAATCCAGAGACCGGCTCCCTTCTTGAGGCGAATGAGATATTCGCCACTATCAGGGATCTCAAAGATCTCGACCTTGTCGCCATGTTCACGCTTGAATTCCTCGGCAGTCTCCTTGGAAGCCTCGAACGGCTCGAGGTCTTCCTCAATGACAACCTCGTGAAGAAGCTGCTTCTTGTTGGGATCATATCCGTCGAACAGCTCAGGCTCGATAAGGCGAATGCCAGAGTGGTCGAGTATGTACTTCTCGTACTTTTGCTTAATGTCTTTGTCATCGACAGGGTCGCCTGATTTGGCATCAACCCAGCCAGCGTAAGGCTTACCCTTTAGGGGTCCATTGTGGTTCTTGATGAGACCCATGATCCAGGCCATCTCGACACAGCCCTCAAGAGAGAACTCACCGAAGGCTTCCATCTCCCATCGAGTACGAGAGTTACCCCAGGGACCGACTTCAGCAAAACCAGTGACAACAACCACCTTCTCAAGATCGACCATACCCTTCAATTTGTCGTTGATAGGAGCAACCTCAGACTTCCAGTCGGGCAAGGGGGGGAAATCGAACTTGATATTGGCCCGCGGTTCGATGGTCTTCTTCTTGTAGAGAACCTCAGAGTCAGCGCCATGGACGATGCTGTTCTCAATAGTGCTCTCCTTGCTGACGGCCTGGCGAATCTCGCTAGTCTCCATAATGTCTTTGCGCAACTTGGTCATCATCTCATTGAGGTTGGGGATAAATTGAAGGCCGCCGTTGAGGTCGGCAAAGACAGGCTCAGACTGGCAAAGGTCCACGATCGCGGGAGACATGAGACCAAGCAAGTTGAAAGCCATTTCTTGCTGGGAGAATGTGCGGACACCGAAAGCCTCGACGCCTTCAGCAACAATATTGTTACCAGACATGAGGCCGGTTCCACGGGTCCAACCGATGACTGCACCGCAGATGGTCAAATAATTGGCCCAGTCTTCGGAGTACCAACGGTTGAAGAGGGTCTCCAGACCAAGCTTGGACTCTGAGTACAGACCATCATTTCCGAAAGTGCCGTGGTTGGGAGAAAGAGGGAGAACCACTTGGGCGGGACGCGTCTCGAATCCACGCTCAGCCTTCTGAGCCTTGACGCAGCCTAGAAGACGAATGACGTTCGTAAGCATGATGCGGTGGGCAAGCTCGGACCTGGAATCAACGTTGTCGATCTGGCGGCCGTTTTCAGAAATAGCAGCAAAGGGAACAATGAAGTCAAGATCCCAACCTAGACCACTCTTCGTATCATAGATATACTCGACCAACGCCTCAACATCCTGCTTGCTACCACCGTTGAATGGAACGACAACAATTTGGGAGCCACGGGAACCATAACGAGTGTACATTGACTGGTAGTACTCGGTGACCTCCCGAGAGAACCTGCTAGTTGTGACGATGACTCTGGCACCACCGCTGATAAGACCTTGGAGGACCTCAGCACCAATGGAGCCAGCACCAGCACCGGTCATGAGGACGTGCTTGCCCTCGAAGGTGATGCCGGCTCTGGCCGCCTCTTCCAGGCAGTTCAGGTATAGGCCGCTCAACTTCTTGCTGTAATCCCAGCCATGGAGTGTCTTGCGCTTGAGATGTAGGAAGGGAATGGTCTCGACCTTGCCCTTGCTATGGCTGGAGCCCCTGAAGCTAGACTTCTTGACTTTGCCGTTCTTTTCAGGGATGATCTGACTCTCATTCATGGCAAGAGAGCGAAGGACATCGCCGTACAGGCTCTTGATCTCGAGCTGCGAGGTCTTGGACATCTTGTGTTGCTGCTTAATGAGCTTGTAGATGCGACCAAGGTCATTCTGCACCTTCGTACGGTTGCCATACTCAGAAATTTTGCCACCTTCAGCCATCTGCTGAACGTAGTGCTCCAGCTTCCTGCATGTGCCACGAGGAATCTCCTCGTAGTTGAGCTTGCCTTTGGCGTCCACAGCTGTCCTGGGACCTGTTGGGACAGCAACATCCTTGTAGACGGGGGAAACGTTAAGAACGTCTTTGCAATTATCAATAAGCTGTTGACCAAGCTCCTTGGCGAGCTTGTAGGTCTCGCCACGCTCAGTGGGGCAGTTGTCAATGTGATATTGCATAAACTCAAGAAGCTTGGGGTTCGATCGGTTCATGATGCGAATGCATCGACTGACAATCTCACGGTCGATAACTTGGAGACGGCCGAAAATAATGTCGAAAAACATGTGCAGGGCATCCTGGCGGGCCCAGTTCCAGGCTGAATCGTAAATGCGAGCCTTGAGGGGGCTGAAGGCGGGCTCAATGCCAGAGGCATAGAAATCGCCGTGCTCGGAAGTCCACAAGTCGAGTTGAGCTTGCAGGACCTTTTCAGACTGCTGCGAGTTGATGAACGCCTTCTCACCGGCGCGTAGATCCATCTTGAGATAACGAGCTAGGAGCTCCAGCTGTTGCTTAAACAGAGCGCGCTGATCCTTGGTAAGAGCATCGATAGCAGCGGGGTCCATCATCATGCCGCCCTCAGCACCACCGCCGCCGGCGCCGCCGGAAGAAACGCTGGACAAGCTAATGCCAGCGTTGGCAGCATACTTATTGGCAACATCGTCGAGGAACGCCTTGGCGTCGCCCTCCGAGCCCAGACGAGCAGGAGGCTCCATGGTCAAGGCCAGTAGCAACGTGCCATCTTGGCGACCGGGTCCAAGACCCCACCTCGTCTCAAGGTACTTGCGCGCTGCTGTGATGTTGAAGCCACCAGGCATCTTGGAAGAGATGAGACGAGCAATCAGAGATTGAGACTGCTTGCCTAGGTTGCCGTCAAAAGTGGCCTGCATGGACGCACCGAGCTCATCGAGGGGAGTGTCCTCAGGCTTCTCGGGGGTAGAGCCGAATTCCTTGCCCAGATCACCCAGAATCTCATTCTGAAGTGTTGATTTTCCTGTTCACTGTTAGAGATTGTGTGTGCGCTTCGCAGTGTACCGACACTCACCTCCGACCAAGTCTTTAATGGCCTTGCTCAAAGGCACGTCCGTGAGCGGCTTCTTGAGTTTCTGAGCAATCAAAGCACGAACGATATCCACAGCCTGGACAGGCTGATCTGCCACCTTCTCTGCCGGTCCAGCGCTGGGAGGAGCGGGTGCTGCAGCGGCGGCTGGGGCGGCGGCAGTAGGAGCAGCGGCTTCACCAGCGGTAGAACTGGCAGCCGGCTCGGGCTCTTCCTCAATGGGATCTACATCGTAGTAGATCTCCTTGGGGTCTTTATTGTAGCAGAGGATCTGACGTTGAACGGACTTGGCGGCATCGTAGGCTTCGTACTTGGACGCGAGGGTTCGCTTGGCCATAACGCCAAGGGTGTCGGCTGGACCAATTTCGACTACACGCTCCGCTGTCTTCTCGGCGAGGAACACATCCTGGGTCTCAATCCATCTCACAGGTGAGGCGAATTGGTACGCCAGTAGTTCGATGAGCAGGGTGTGAGAGAGCTCTTGCTCGACTTCGGGACGCATGTTGGCGGCTGTTGGGAGGGGGACAGCCTCGTTATAATGGATTGGTTGGACAAATTGTAGTGTCTGTATTCAGTAGTGACACTGACTACTCGACTGAGCCTTATCGAAATCAAGGCTGCCTGCTGAAGACGGGCTCGACGCCAGAAGGCGAATGGAAAGCTCTCGCCGTGGTCTGCGAGGCTTCTGTTTAGAAAACGAGCCGCGGGGAGTCGCGGGGGGGACGACTCTGGATTAGAAGTGGGTATCGTGTGAAAGAGATGCCAGCAACGAAAAAATGATTAGAATAGTGCCACCAGAGAGGATCTGGGACGCTGGCATGAAGAGAAGTCG
The DNA here is from genome assembly GCA_003012115.1 of Trichothecium sympodiale. Lineage (NCBI taxonomy): Eukaryota > Fungi > Ascomycota > Sordariomycetes > Hypocreales > Trichothecium > Trichothecium sympodiale. Next base: position 43,866 of record PXOB01000159.1, read on the forward strand.
ACAATGAAGCTCAAGTCGAAAGAAAGGAGGGGAGGAGGGGGGTAGGAGGAAAGAGGTGAAGGGAAGTTTGGAAAGCGACTAGAGGAAGAGCAGGATCGTAGATGGCAACCACACCACACCTCGCATACGTCGGTGCCAGTTTCCTATCGCTTGCACTGCACTGCTAGGGCCCTAGAGGCTAGAGATACCTCGACAGTCGGGTCAATGACATTAACGGTAACGGCGCAAATCCGTCATCAAGCCGACTCTGGACCTCCCTCTGATTGTTGAATTGGCCGCCCACTACGGAGTACTATGGAGTCCAAAAAAAACCTGCGACCCTGACCTAGGGGACCAGGATATGTTGTCGTGTTGCACATCGTTTCTCAACCATATTGGGAAGCTAATCCGTATCAGGCTAGCCAGTGTTTAGGGTGTTCTTCTCAATTCCCCAGACATCCGTCGAGGGGTCGATTTTGGACATTTTTGGGGCACCATCAAGCCCCGCCGAGTCTTGTCACAGCAAAACTACACTACCCTAACTAGCAACAGTCTTAAAAAAATATTTCCTTATTTCCATCTTTCTTACTCACAAAGCTGATTGATGAGGCAAGGCAACGATACTTAGCCAGTTAATGAAATTTAGTTCAAGATAAAGACTTGCCATTTACAAACATTGTACGTCAAGACGGAGAGTACGGAGTACTTGCTCGTCATCCCCCCCAATGGTTATAGCAGTCATCCCACTTTCCACTTGTTTTTTGTCTCCCTGAAAGCGGGACTCCAAAGATCCCTCCTCACCGCATTTGCCAGTGGACCCTGAGAGGTTGAATTACTTGAGGAGAGGGTGACAAAATTCAAGGAACTCCGTACGGAGTAAGAGCAGCCACGGGAAGCCTGCCGGGGCCATGCTGCACATAGCTAGCCGCCTGCTTGACACCACCGCGCTGGCAACCCAAGTAGTGCAATTTCCACGTTTCCTGTCTATACCATTTTTTCACCCATCCCTCAGAGCAAGGTACCAGTACATACATTGCGCCCCTCGCATTGATTGCGAAGGAATTTCACTTACACTGCCCTACTAGTAAAGTTCGACCTCTATTTCTAGAGTCCGAGAGAATTGACTTTTACTCTATCACTATTCGTATTTTGACTGTTCAACTCTGTTACTGCTCGGACATGAGCAGCTGAAGCTTTGCATCATACTATCTGACATTTTAAAGGTGTTCTCGCTTCGACTAGGCGTAGACAATTTTGATTCAGAGGGTAAAAGGAGGGGTCCTTTTGCACCAATACCAGTTTATCAGTACTACTAGCAGTATTATCATAAAGGGTAGCATCATATCACGTTCAGTCGGACGGACTCGGAGTTTCTAGTAAATACGAGTGCAGAAAAAGCGCACACCATCGTTTATCACGTCGGCCCGTCATTGCGAATGGAATCATGTTTTGGAATCATATTTATTATTCTCAGGAGGTAGCTGCGACATGTACACGGCTTGATCAATTAGTAGTTGAGGTCAGGGTTACCTCCGGCCGGGCGGGACAATGCGAAAGATAAGATAAGGAAGAAACCCCCCTGTCTGAAAATAATATGCCATCCATTCAACCCGCAATCTGGTCGTGGATATGCACAATGGTTTTTGGCAGCTGACGCGATTCGATAAGACCCAGAAAAAAAGTTGACTTTCAGCTAAAATCGCCCAACGGAAAAAAATTTGAACGACATCGATCGACCCAATGTACCGGTACCTGTTCGTGGACCCCTCTAGCCCCTCGGAAATCCCTGCTGCAACCCGTCGTGGATCTCCAAAGTGACACTCTTCACACCACCCAATCCCCAACAGAACTAAAATTTTGGCGAGCAATTGATTGTAACAGTCCAGGCCGTTAGCTGCGGAAGCTTTGCTGGTGGCCTCAGTTCATCCTAGTCAAACCTGTCCGATTTGCGGGCAGTACTACGGAGTACAGTAGTCATCGTCCCTCCCGCTAAGTACTTCTTTCTGGCGGCAAGGGTGTTTGTAGACGTGAGTGATGGGATGTGGAAGTTGACAGTAGCTTGAAGTTCACTGAGCTTCAGTCTAATGTACCGACTTTTCCCACCTTTCACCCCCTCCAAGGCACCTTCCAAACTCCTCCCCAACTCCATCCTCTCTTCTTTCCGCCATCACGACATCTTCTTCGTAATCCGTTCTTTTTCATCCTCCAATAGAGATTTTGAAAGTGTTGTCTCCATTGCTGGCTGGAGCATACACGGGGTATTCTCTGCCCACATTACCTGTATCCTAATACCCCTGTACTACTACATTTCTCGGGGTTCGCCTTGCCACTTGTACTACGGCAAGAAACTGAACAGTCCTGCGAGCGGGAACTTGTTCAAGGAGTTGATTTTGAGGTTAGAAGATCGCTCTAATCATTTATGCACAAGACGTCCTCTGACTTGAATTTGGTGCGTGCAGTTTCAACCGATACCCCTCCTCCCACGACCAAGAAAAATGTACGGCGCTGGAACAGGGCCCCAGACGGGCATTTCTACCCCTCGATCCAACTCGTCTCTCCGCCCTTTGACGCTTTCCCACGGCTCTCTCGACACATCCTTCCTCATTCCCACCAGCCTTCATTTTCATGCCTCCCAGCTGAAAGATCGCTTTGTCGCAAGTCTACCAGCCGCCACTGATGAGCTTGCACTGGATGATGAGCCGTCTTCCGTCCCGGAGCTAGTCGCCAGATACCTGGGCTTCGTTGCTCAGGAAGTCGAGGAGGGTGAGGATGACGAACAGGGCTCTTACGAGGAGGTTCTGAAGATCATTCTCAACGAGTTTGAGAGAGCCTACCTTCATGGTAACGAGGCGCACGCCCTCGCAGCTACACTACCGGGCATTGACTCCAAGAAGCTCGAGGTTGTCAAGAGCTATTATGCTGCTCGCTCCGTTATCAACCGCACCATCAAACCCCATGAGTCGGCGCTTTTCCGAGCCTCTGGCGAAGGCTCAGCCAGCATCTACACCATCTTTGGTGGCCAGGGGAACATTGAGGAGTACTTCGAGGAGCTGCGAGAGCTCAACCACACGTATTCGAGCTTCGTTGGAGACCTCATCACAACAGCTGCTGAGCTGCTACAGACGCTGTCTAAGAACCCAAGTGCCGAGAAGATGTTCCCCAAAGGGCTCGACATCTTGGCCTGGTTGCAAAGTCCGGATTCAACACCCGATGTTGACTACCTGGTTTCTGCTCCCGTGAGCTTCCCCCTCATCGGTCTCGTTCAGATGGCGCATTATGAGGTTACGTGCAAGGTCCTTGGTGTAGACCCTGGTGTTCTGCGTGAGAGGACTACTGGTGCCACCGGACACTCTCAGGGTATCGTCATGGCCGCCGCCACGGCCGCAGCGAGCTCTTGGGAATCCTGGAAGGAGATTGTCAAGTCAACCCTCACCATTCTGTTCTGGATTGGTACGAGGAGTCAACAAGCTTTCCCTGTTACCTCCCTTACCCCGACCATGCTTCGCGAGTCGCAGGAGCATGGTGAGGGGACACCCACTCCTATGCTTAGCATCCGTGATCTCTCTCAACCTGAAGTGCAGAAGCATATTGATGCAACCAACCAATACCTTCCCGCTGATCGTCACATCAGCGTCTCCCTCATTAACAGCCCCCGAAACTTAGTTGTCACTGGCCCCCCCACATCCTTGTACGGTCTAAATTCTCAGTTGCGCAAGGTCAAGGCTCCTACGGGTCTGGATCAGACAAGAGTTCCCTACACTGAGCGCAAGGTCCGTTTCACCAATCGCTTCTTGCCCATTACTGCTCCTTTCCACAGCAAGTACCTCGCTGAGGCCACTGCTGTGATTGATGAGGACTTGAAGGACATTAACATTGATGCTGGCTCTTTCGGCATGGCCGTCTTCGATACTAATACCGGGAAAGACCTCCGTGAGGAGGTCAAGGGTAACGTTGTTCCTACTCTTGTCCGTCTGATCACTCGCGACCCTGTGAACTGGGAGTCAGCAACCGTCTTCCCCAAGGCCACCCATATCCTCGACTTCGGTCCTGGCGGAATTTCTGGCCTCGGTATCCTTACCAGCAGAAACAAAGAAGGAACTGGTGTTCGCGTCATTCTGGCGGGTTCCATTGATGGTACTGTTCCCGAGGTTGGCTACAAGCCTGAGCTCTTCGATAGGGACGAAGAGCATGCTGTCAAGTATGCCATTGATTGGGTCAAGGAGTATGGCCCTCGTCTCGTCAAGACTTCCAAGGGCGAGACCTACGTCGACACCAAGATGTCGCGTCTGCTGGGTATTCCCCCCATTATGGTTGCTGGTATGACACCGGCTACTGTTCCATGGGACTTTGTTGCTGCGACAATGAAGGCTGGCTACCATATCGAGCTTGGTGGTGGTGGTTATTTCAACGCCAGGCTTATGACTGATGCCCTGCTCAAGATTGAGAAAGACATTCCTTCAGGTCGCGGTATCACCGTCAACTTGATCTACGTCAACCCCCGAGCCATGGCTTGGCAGATCCCATTGCTCGGCCGCCTTCGTGCTGAGGGTGTACCTATCGAGGGTCTTACCATTGGTGCTGGTGTTCCTTCTATTGAGGTTGCTCAGGAGTACATCGAGACGCTGGGGCTGAAGCACATCGCTTTCAAGCCTGGTTCTGGCGAAGCCATTCAGGCCGTCATCAACATCGCCAAGGCCAACCCCACCTTCCCTGTGATTCTGCAGTGGACTGGTGGACGTGGTGGTGGCCATCATTCGTTTGAAGATTTCCATCAGCCCGTGTTGCAAATGTATGGACGCATTCGTCGCCAAGAGAATATCATTCTTGTGGCCGGCAGTGGTTTCGGTGGCGCTGACGACACCTATTCATACATAACTGGTGACTGGTCAAAGAAGTATGGTTACCCTCCCATGCCTTTCGATGGCTGCTTGTTTGGTAGCCGCATGATGGTAGCCAAGGAGGCACACACCAGCAAGGCTGCTAAGCAGGCAATTGTCGATGCACCTGGACTGGACGATGGCGAGTGGGAGAAGACCTACAAGGGCCCTGCTGGTGGTATTATTACCGTGCGATCTGAAATGGGCGAGCCTATTCACAAGCTCGCCACTCGTGGTGTCAGGTTCTGGGCTGAGATGGATCAGAAGATCTTTGCTCTCCCCAAGGAGAAGCGCGTTCCTGAACTCAAGAAGAACCGCGATTACATCATCAAGAAGCTGAATGATGACTTCCAAAAGGTCTGGTTCGGCTGCAACAAGGAGGGTAAGGCCGTTGATCTTGAGGACATGACCTATGCTGAGGTAGTGCGCCGACTGGTGGATCTCCTGTACGTGAAGCACCAGTCGCGCTGGATCGATCGCTCGTTTGCTCGACTCACTGGCGATTTCATTCATCGTGTTGAGGAGCGCTTCACTACTTCCGCCGGAAAGCCATCGCTGTTGCAGAGCTACGCTGAACTTGATGAACCCTTCGCTGCTATTGACCGCATCCTTTCTCACTACCCAGAGGCTGAGACACAAATTATCAATGCTCAAGATGTCCAGCACTTCTTGCTCCTCTGTATGAGGCCTGGTCAGAAGCCTGTCACCTTCATTCCTGCCCTTGACGCCAACTTTGAGTTCTTTTTCAAGAAGGATTCTCTATGGCAGTCCGAGGACTTGGATGCTGTCATTGGACAGGACGTCGGCCGAACCTGCATTCTTCAGGGCCCCACCGCTGCCAAGTTCTCTACGATTCTTGACGAGCCCATCAAGGAAATTCTTGATGGAATCCATGAAACTCATATCTCCATGTTGACCAAGGACTTTTATGGTGGGGATGTGTCTTCTATCCCTGCCATTGAGTATTTCGGTGGCAAACTAGTCGACTCTGAAATTCCCCTTGATATTGAGGGCTTGACTGTGAGTCAGGATGCTGACAAGAATACCTACCGTTTGTCCTCTGCTGTAGGTGCAACTCTCCCTTCGCTAGACTCATGGCTTGCGCTCCTTGCCGGCCCCAACCGCAACTGGAGACATGCCCTTCTTATGTCCGATGTTATTGTTCAGGGTCAGAAGTTCCAGACCAACCCTCTGCGACGCATCTTCGCGCCTGTTCGCGGCCTCTTTGTTGAGATTCATTATCCCAACGACCCCACAAAGACAGCCATCATTGTCAAGGAGCAGCCCAGGCATAACCAATACCAAGATGTCATTGAGGTCAAGTTGAGCGGCGACAATGAGATCCTGGTCAATATGATTAAGGAGACCAGTGCTCTTGGCAAGCCTGTACCTCTGCCGCTCAAGTTCACATACCACCCTGAGGCAGGATATGCCCCTATTAGAGAAGTCATGGAAGGTCGGAATGATCGTATCAAAGAGTTTTACTGGCGAACATGGTTCGGCGAAGATGCCCTTGACCTGGATGCTCTTGTTACTAGCAAGTTCGACGGAGGCAAGACAACCATCACCGGTGAGGCTATCAATGACTTTGTTCATGCTGTTGGCAACACTGGCGAAGCCTTCGTCGAGCGTCCTGGCAAGACTGTCTACGCTCCCATGGACTTTGCTATCGTCATCGGGTGGAAGGCTATTACGAAGCCCATCTTCCCGCGCACGATTGACGGTGACTTGCTCAAGCTTGTTCACTTGTCTAACAAGTTCCGTATGATTCCTGGCGCTGAGCCTTTGAAGAAGGGCGATGTGGTCTCTACCACTGCCCAGATCAATGCTGTGATCAACCAGGCTTCTGGAAAGATGGTCGAGGTGTGCGGCACTCTGGTCCGCGATGAAGAGCCTGTCATGGAGGTCACTTCTCAATTCCTCTACCGTGGTTCGTACACGGACTACGAGAACACCTTCCAGCGCAAGATAGAGACACCTGTCCAGGTACACTTTGCCACGAGCAAGGACGTCGCCATTTTGCGCTCTAAGCAATGGTTCAACACGGATGAGATGCCTAGTGAGATCGATCTGCTTGGTCAGACCTTGACCTTCCGCCTGCAAAGCCTAGTGCGCTACAAGAATGCAGAAGTTTACAGCAGCGTCGAGACGCGCGGTCCGGTCTTGCTTGAGTTGCCTACCAAGGAGGTTATCCAGGTCGCAAGTGTCGACTACGAAGCTGGGGAGTCCCATGGAAACCCTGTCATAGACTACCTCGAACGTAACGGCTCCCCTCTTGACCAGCCCATTCTGTTCGAGAACCCTATTCCTCTGAGTGGCAAGACTCCTCTACAACTGCGTGCTCCTGCATCCAACGAGAACTACGCTCGCGTTTCGGGTGACTACAACCCTATCCATGTCTCGCGCGTTTTCTCGAGCTACGCCGACCTCCCTGGCACTATCACTCATGGCATGTACTCGAGTGCTGCTGTGCGAAGCTTAATTGAGACATGGGCTGCTGAAAACAACATTGGTCGTGTTCGCAGCTTCCACGCCTCCCTCGTTGGCATGGTTCTTCCCAATGACGACATCAACGTCAAACTTCAGCATGTCGGTATGGTTGCCGGTCGTAAGATCATCAAGGTTGAGGTCAGCAACACCGAGACCGAAGACAAGATCCTGCTCGGCGAAGCTGAGGTCGAGCAGCCTGTCACTGCCTATGTATTCACCGGCCAGGGTTCCCAAGAGCAAGGCATGGGCATGGAACTGTACGCCAGCAGCCCTGTTGCCAAGGAGGTCTGGGATCGTGCTGACAAGTACTTGCTCGACAACTATGGCTTCTCCATCACGAATATCGTGAAGAACAACCCCAAGGAGTTGACCATTCACTTCGGTGGCCCTCGCGGTAAAGCCATTAGACAAAACTACATGGCCATGACCTTTGAAACTGTCGCAACGGACGGCTCCATCAAGTCTGAGCGTATCTTCAAGGAGATCAGCGAGAGTACAACTTCGTACACATATCGATCACCGACTGGTCTGCTCTCTGCGACCCAGTTCACCCAGCCAGCCCTGACTTTGATGGAGAAGGCAAGCTTCGAGGACATGAAGTTCAAGGGCCTCGTCCCCAGGGATAGCACCTTTGCCGGTCATTCTCTCGGAGAGTATTCCGCCCTTGCTGCTCTTGCTGATGTCATGCCCATCGAGAGTCTCGTATCGGTTGTCTTCTATCGTGGGTTGACCATGCAGGTTGCCGTCGAGCGTGACGCGGCTGGCCGATCCAACTACTCCATGTGTGCCGTCAACCCTAGCCGTATCTCCAAGACGTTCAACGAAGAGGCACTGGAGTTTGTTGTCGCCAATATTCGCGATGAGACTGGCTGGTTGTTGGAGATTGTCAACTACAACATTGTCAACATGCAGTACGTCTGCGCTGGTGACCTGAGGGCCCTGGACACTCTGGCGGGTGTGACCAACTTCCTCAAGAAGCAGCAGATCGACATTGAGGAGATGCGAAGCAACATTGAGGAAGCCAAGGGTGCCCTTCGCGAGATTATTCGAGGGTGCGCCGAGGCTACTCTGAAGAAGCCCACTCCCCTGGAGCTGGAGCGTGGCTTTGCAACAATCCCTCTGCGTGGCATTGATGTGCCTTTCCACTCAACCTTCTTGCGATCAGGTGTCAAGCCTTTCCGATCTTTCCTTATGAAGAAGATCAACAAGACGACCATCGATCCCTCCAAGCTGATTGGAAAGTACATTCCGAACGTGACGGCCAAGCCTTTCGCTCTCACCAAGGAGTACTTCGAGGACGTATACAAGCTCACTAATTCTCCCAAGATTGGCGCGGTCTTGCAGAATTGGGACAAGTATACGAGCGAGGAGCCGGTAATGAACGGCGATGGTAGTGATAGCGGCGCTAGCGGCCAGTATGAGGGGCCTGGTGCTGCAGCATAGAGGAAATGGCCATATATGGGTTAGAAAGGGAACGAGGGGAACGTGCACCAAAGAAGATATGAGGAATGCAAAGCTTTTTTACTCTTATTTATATAATGTCGAGGATACGTTGTTAGTTACATTTAATAGAGCGGCGTCAACCGCCCGTTACTACTACTGCTGCTGCTAATGCTACTACGTATTATATACAATATGCCTAATTTTGAGTAATCATCATGACTATGAAAAGCACTAGCACCACCACCTGTCACACTTCCCTTCGGGAGGATATACTATGATCTTCTCCAAGTCAGCTCCACGGTGATCTACCCCGTTACACAGACCCCCAATGGTCAACGTGTTCTTTCCCCTTTTCAGAGGTAGCTTGAGAGGCGTGGACAAGACGATGCCCTTGTGGGTGTCCTTTTGGTAAAGAGTGTGGACGTTGTCTTGGTCACCATTGACGATGACACTGCTTATACGACGGAGTTGCCACGATCCACCGATTCTATCAGGTTTGCCCTCGGCTGCGAGTGAGTAAATTTGTGTGTTAGATTTGCGATGATCTCGAACAGGCCTTTGTGGGTAGGAGAAGACTCCCCCCATGACTTACGTTGATCACCAAACCCCATGTCGTCGATATCTAGAAGATGTCAGCACTGTCCGTATAGAGAGAGAAGCTTGAGGGGGTCATGTCCGAATAATGTTGTGAGGGGGAACTGCGGAAGCTCACTCTGGTGGTAGAAAGAGACCCATTGGTCCTCTCCTGAACCTTGGACCTCGAAGGTGATTTTGCTGTCGTTGGCGTAGATGCCCGTGGCCATTACTCCGCTCTCGACAAAGTTCTATCGTTTTCGTTTTAGCCGTTTATTGATATGTGTTTGTTTGACCCTCCCATGTCTGAGGATGTTGGGAATTTTGCGTACCGCCTTTTGAAGCCAGACGTCTCCGGTAAGCCGGGCATCTCTTGCCTGGTAGGTCTTGCCCTTGATTGGTTTCCACTCGCCGGTTTTACTGCGATTTGTGTGAGTGTGTGAGTGAGTGCGTGTGTGAAACTAGCATTGGTATACAGATGGGATGGGGCCATGTAGTAGTAGTAGTAGGTAGGGTAGGGTGTGGGTGGTACTAACACGTTCAAGTCGTAAATGTCGTGCCAGACGACTTGGAGTGTTCCTTTGTCGTCGTCAATCTCGATGGGCAGCCACGTGTTGCGGCTTTCGTAGTGTGAGTTCATATCCCACTGAGAAGAAGAAGAAGAAAGAA
>PXOB01000160.1:0-87911 GCA_003012115.1 Trichothecium sympodiale
AGAGAGAGAGAGAGAAGAGAGAGAGCCTCAGGGAGCACGAGACTTACAGTAGTAGTAACCATCGGAGAGAAACCCACGTTGTTCTTTCTCTCTCTCTCTCTGTTTCGGTTTCCGCCCCCAAAAACCTTTCACTCCGTGGAGTTGAGTTGACAATAGATATACTCTGTACTAGAAGCGCCCACTACTAATATTGGTCTAGCTTATCGATCGCAGCTTCACCACTTGCGACTCCGAGATGGAAACATCACAACCCCCTCCCCTGTATCAACAAAGGATAATGGTTTCTGATTGAATTTCGTACCTCCGACATTTGGCCGAGGGGGTGGTGATAACATCCAACATCTAGCATCATACTTTCTCTCATTCCTCCCGTCGCACCGTTCTGGGTCGACGGATCCGGCAGCCTAGAGAGGGTCTCCCGAAACTTTTCGCTGTGCCACCCTTCTAGAAGAATTCTTTTTCTTTTTCTTTTTCTTTTTCTTCTCTTTCTCTCTCTCACCTTCGTATTCTCTTCTCACCCCCCCCCCTCCTCTTCCAAAGGAACAAAAAGGAATCCACCAACACACGGTCTTATATGTACAAACAAGGTTGGAAGGGGAACAACTGTCCGAGCCGTGCCATGCGACTTTGAAAGATCGATGTTGCCCCCATTCCCTTCCTTCCAGAACGTCATCATCCCATCAACATCAGAGGATTTACGTCTGTGCTTCCTTGGCAATGATTCCTTTTCGCTTATATTCCTGGTTATTCCTTACGGAGTAAATGGTAGTAGTAGTATGGAGTTTCAGTGTCTTGTAAACTGTAGTACGGAGTAAAGCAAGAGAATAGCCCTTTTTCTCCGGACATCAGTCCGGACATCATTCCGGACATCATTCCGGCGTGATCATTTTTGTCTCTTTCGCTCTCTTCCTCCCTCTCTCGCTCTCTCTTTTTATTGGAAAAAAGTTCCTTTGACCTGCGGCACGTTCCTGTTTGCGAACCTGTCGGCGACGCCGGAGCAAGGCTGCAAGGTGGCTCCCCTTGTAATAGGCAGACGTGGCCAACCGAGAGAGGGCCCTTTGCTTGTTGTACAAGGCTCAACAGGGCCAGTTTTGCTTTTGTACATGTATGTATACACAGCAATGAGCTGACTGCATCGCGGAATAACGGAATAGATGGGTAATGATCAAATTCCCCTTTTATACTCTGTACACATGGGGGAGTAGTATATAGACTTGAGCCCTAACCTTGCTCGATGACTTTTTTTTCTTCTACCTGGTGACTTGGGTCCTGTATATAGATAGATACATCTATGGCACTGGCCGTGGCCTTGATAGGAAACAAAAAAGAAGGAAGGAAACAGAAAGAAAAGGCACAGAGTAATACGGAGTACTCCGTAACAGGCGGTCGATCCGGGAGGGGAACACACACGGGCGGCCTGGCCGTTCCGTGGTCTAACATCTACCAATCTGTCCAGGGAGAGAGAAGCGGTGGACGACACTTTGAGAAGTAAGTAGTAGCAGTAGTAGCAGTAGCAGCAGTGACATATCACACGAGAGAAAGGAGGGCGGTATGGAGCGAGCAGAGACACAGCTCAGCTCAGAAAGCTCCCCCTGCTCAACCAATGGATACAACCGAGAATAGCTCTATAAGGGAACAAAGCCTCGTCAGATTTCCCCATACATATACATGGAAGATATACATGGAAAGATGGAGGGTTCTGACCCAATTATTAAAAAAAAGCCAAGCAGGTTTGGCAGATTTCGCCCCCAAGCCGCCGTCAAGACCCTCCTGATGTCGTTACGAAACAAGATCGGCCTTTTTCAAAACCATGTTCTGTTCATGCATCTGTCTTTGCTCCCTTGTTTGCTTACGATATATATATTAGCCGCCAAGTCGGCTATATGTGTAAATATCTCTGAATGGGCAAGGTTGGGTCATGCGGGCATCGAGAGCTAAACATGCACGAGTTTGGCCTTTCTGACAACCAGGCCCGCCATGTCTTCGTCTTTCCCTTTCTTTCTTTCTTCTTCTTCTCATAGACTGACTCCTCGCCGTGGATCTAAAACATTGAGTCACACTCCCCTCGTACCCGTGTCTTCTTTTATCCAAAACAAACGGGCCAATGAGTAAAGCTTAACCTTGACAATCCAGTTCTCCCCCCATCGACGATAGGATCTACCCCCCCCCGTTGCTGCATCAGGGAAAATCCCTAAGCACCCCCCTGGGCTGGGAAAAGCTAAAGCATGTAAGAACAAGGGGAAAAGTTACGGAGATATTATCCGGATGAGTACCTTTCCTATTGTCCTAAGAGGGGGGAGGCTTTTTGATCTCACCGCTTCAGGATGGCTTTCTTGTCGTCTGAATGGTGGAAAGAGACTGCACGTTATTGCGTTTCATTCCCTGGTTTGAGCTTAGTCCCAGGTTCAAGAAAAGCTTTTGAGACGCTACTGCTGTATTTCCTTTGTTAGCATCACTGCATAAATATTTGAGAGATCTGTCCGATATTGGGAGTGTTACAAAGTAGCTTTCTTGTGTTTCCCCCTTCGTTCACCCATCTTGTTTCCAAAGATATATGTGGGAGCGGTAAAACATTTCGTGCGGGAAAATATATATCCAAAAGGTGCAACGACACACACACACACACACACACACACGCACACACTGTGCAGTAGCTTGAGAGCATCATGTAATATTCAAAGTTGATTCTAATGTGAACTCGTTCTATCCCAGTTGTAACATCCACGAACATCTTCGCTGTCCCTTGTCAACATGAGTTGCGTTTCTTGAACCAGCGTGTGATTGCCTCCACCTGCGTTTCTCCCTTCTCCCAAGATTTCCTGATTGTATGAGTTGATTAAAGAAAAATAAATGAACCTAACGCCGTCGCTTTTGTCAATCTCTGCCGGCTGAGTGCACGGCAGCAGTTGGTGTACATAGATAGATAGGTAGAGGGGGGTACCATGAAGCGTCTGGGTAGACCAGCATCGTATCCCTACAAGTACAGCAGCAGAAATCCCATCAGGGTAGCCTAGTGTATCTGCCACCCCATTGCCTCCGATTTCAACTGTTGGTGAAAAAGAAAAGGAGTGTCTGGGCAGTGCAAAAGGTGGACTGCCATACTCTAGGCTCTGAGAGGAGGTGATCCAAAGGGATCACGCAAGAAATAGCTCCAGGTCGCAGATATAAGTGCAAGCTCCTTTCGTCGATCCGCAGTTTGTCTAAATCGCCGAAGGCGCGGCGTCCTTCCTCCACCCCTTGTTCTTCATGTTCGTCTCAATGGCCCTCCAAATCTGCTCCGAAGCCTCCTTGTCCCTGAACCTCGACGCCTGATACTGCTCGCCCATCCACCTCTCGACGTTGAGTGACAGCACGCGGTGGCCCCAGCCGCGGACGTTAGCCGGCGGCTCGTCGCCCTTCCACCCAATGTGTATGCCGAGCGTGTGCTTGAACAGCTCGTTGGGGTCGCTCCACTTGTAGTTCTTGAACTGCCACGTCTGTCCCGTGGTGAAGACGGCGACGACGCGGTTCCAGTACTCTGGCTTGAACTGCTCGGGCCCCTCGACGAGGATGAAGCGCAGGGGCCGGTTGGGGTCCACGGAGCGCATGCTGCGCTGGACGTGAAGCATGCTGACCGACGACGTCTCCGAGTCGGCCGGCGTGAACTTGCCGTCCTCGAGGAGGGAGCGGGCGTTGGAGAGCCGGAGGAGGGCCGACGCCGAGGGGGACAGGAGGATGATGGGGTCGGGCCGTCGGCTCGGCTGCTTGGGGTTGATGGAGAGGTTGGCGTTTGTGCTTGGGTGCGAGGACTGGGCCTTTTTCAAGAACGGAGCTGCGTACTTGTGTACATACGAAAAGTCCTAAACTTTTCCGTTAGAACAATCTCTCTCTCTCTCTCTTTCTCTGTCTCTCAAAACCTACCGTATGCTTGATACCTCTGAGAACCGTGTTCCTGTCACCCATCCGTCGTTCGCCATTGTACACGCTCGCAAACCGAGGATCCAACGTCCCCTTCCCAGCCCTGGCCTGCGTTCCAGCAGCAGCCGCCGTCTTGGCCGCACCACCCGTCGTCGCGGCCGCCGCTTCCGCACCTGCCTTGCCTGCGTCGCCCCCGGCCAGCGGCTTGATGTACTCGCTCTCCTCGCTGGCGCCCTCGAGCCAGGTGATGAGGTCGAGCCTCTCGATGAAGCCGAGGTTGCGGACCTGCCCCTCGAGACCGCCCGCCTTGAGGCTCTCGTTGAGCGCGTTGGCGTCGGCGTTGTAGCTGGGGATGGCGCGCTCGCGGTTCACCCAGGCGAAGTAGATGCTGCGCAGGTCGACGGGCTTGTCCTCGCTCGTGGCGAAGCGCGTCGAGGCCGTCAGTGGGAGGACGACGCCCGCGTGGGGGAACGAGAGGTGCGTCGCCTTGTCGAGGGGGACGGCGTCGTCCGAGGAGGAGCTTGGGGTGCTGGACGCGGTGGGGACGGCGTCCTTTTTCGCCGCGATGGACTGCCGCAGCAGCACGAGAGGGTCCTGATCAGCCATTGTGCGTGTCGCGACGGGGAGGCGGTTGTCTGTAGGATTGTCGAGGTTGTTGTTGGGTCGAAAAGGCAGACCGTTTGTTTTGGTGGTTGTAAGGTTTGATTGAGGTCGTCAGGTAGGTGGGCCGACCGAGCTCCAGCCCGTAACCTTTTTTTCCTAGCATCTTGACGGAGCTCTCTCTGCCAACGGAGGTGGCGCAGAACCAAATGTTGATGGCAATTGTCGAACCCAAACACGCCAAAGGAGAAAATTTAAGCTATATTAATAACGACAACAATACCAATTCCAGTACACGTAATTTTCTGACTTTGACTTTATTCAGTTGATATTGTCCCGTCTCACAACATTCAACGCCAATGGAGCCCTATAGAACAAATAGAATCGATTGTTCGTTGCCTCTTGAAAGTATGTCCATGAAGAATCATCTAACTTCTAACCGTAACATGTATGCACCCATCATGAGCCCTATCCTATGCCATGCTTGACCATTCCTAGAAACCCAAACGCCTAAACACCAGTTACCCTGACAGCTCCAAGTTCGCATAACCACCCAATCGTTAGATACCCAAGATGAGCTTCATTCGTTCGTATGTGTAGAAACTAACGGCTCCTAGAGGAATGACCTTGGCGTAGCCAATCGTCAGTCCAACAAAGAAGCCTCGGATGCCCTTTTCACGGAATATCATGCTTGCAGTCTCCCTTAGGCGGAGGCGATGCCCGTCTCCTACAGCTCCTCCAACCTGCATCCTCCGCCTAATCACCTCGAGTGGGTACGCTGATGTTTGCGAGATGAGACCTGCTATGCCTCCTGCAGTGAGCTCCGCCCATGACCGTAGAGGGGCGGCTTTCCCCTCGGGATGCTTCTTCTTGAGCGGGAGCGTGGTGTGTTTGGCAATTGCGGGGTGACGTAGCAAGTCGCTGACCGTGTCGTGGGTAAGAAACGATACACCGGCATAAGGCACCATGCCTAGCATCGTAGGGGCGAAACCGCGATAAAAGTTAATGAGTCCGGCTTGGGGTGCCATGCGTGGGATCGCTTCAGCAACGGCTGCCACGGGCTCGGAAGCGCTCGGCAATCTGGCAATCGTGGCCTTGTTTGGCGGCTGCTCGTGGTAGATTTGTCGGCAGATGGAAGATAAAGACGAGCGACCTTCTCGTTTCGTCTCAAAGGCAAGCCTGACTCTGATGACCTCGAGAGGATATGTGAAGAAGACAGACGTGATACCAGCCAGGCTTCCACTGATGAGACGTCTGAATGGTGTCTCGTGCTCTTTACGGGGAATGACCAGGGATCGAATCTGTTCGTAGGCAAGAAACTTGATGCCGGCATACGGGAAAATTCGCAATAGCGTAGCTGAATGGCCCCTGAATAATCCCGTGCCTCCATCTTGTCGGTATATGTCCTTCATTGCCGTCGCAACGCCAACCCATGAGCCGCTGTACTTTGCAAATTGCGGATTGCTCGCTTGAAATAGGATTTTGACACGATCAAGTGGCGCAACGACAGTCTTGGCCTGCATCACATGTTAGCGGCGGACCTCGAAACAGTAGACGTTATTCCAACTGAAGTATTGACGTACAGCACATCCTGCTACACCTCCCGCGACGCCTGATTTCCATACGTAGTCCCATGATCTCGTGTTTTGGCGGGACTTGATATCAACCACCTCTGCCGAGGGTCGGGCCATCGCAGGCTGTGTCCTAGATTTTGCGACACGTCGTCTAGCAGCATCGTCCTGCACAGCCTGCGTCATGGACGGGGCATCGCTCGTAAGAGCGACCGTCATTCCCAACCTTTAGGTGCGTGCTCCAGAGGTTGGTTGCAAGAACGGGAGCTTCGATCATGTGATTGCCAAGGGTGTCGGGCGTGTTTCTATGGTATCATGCCGACGAATAATTTGGGTGTATGTATGATATATGCTCTTCGGGCGCGCGGAATCGACGGGAATATTCGCGAGAGTAGGTATTGCGTAGTATCTGGTGAGAATAGGAAATTTCAGAAGTTGACACAAAGGAAAGGAGCTTTCTGGACTTCCGTATCAGCAATCAGGGACCGGGCCGAACGTCATGCGGGCAATCTTGACTGTGTTGGTGGATGGTGGACGGTTTAAGCCCCCCACAGACTTTTTGCTCACGCGAGCCGAGGATTGCCGAGGGGGAAGGGGAAACCTCTCTCACCCGCCAACACAAGCCCAATTCACCAATCGCCCACAAAACGCAACGGCCGGACCCAAGATTTAAACGCCGATTAAAATCAAAACCAGCCATGTCACGCGGGGGAGGGGGACTTGCCACAACACCGGTCTTGGAAAAACGATGCCATCGTCTGTATTATTTGAGAATGATAGCAAGAGGCTAATAATCCTCGACATTCCCCGGACTCTGGAGGAGGCCCAGGTTCTTACGTCTGAGACGCCCGCCAGACGCATCTTTTCATCGCATCCCATCTCCAAGCCCTTTGACACGCCGGAGCCAAAGTATGGAGACCATGCGGGGGGCAGCCAATCCCCGGCAATGCAAATCGCAGACCTGATGACTGCAGCTGCCGTTCAGTCGAGCCTTGAGGAGCTTGACAGCTGCGGCTATACCGGTCCATACCTTCTGCCGCGGTGCGTGGCAGGCAAGGCCGATGACCCGCTGGTACCCGCATCTGGCGCGACCTTTATCCCGGACGAGGCAGAACATCTTCTTGGTCCGTTGCAGGAGCTGAGCCAGGCAGCGTGGCAGCAAGCTCCTGCCTTTGACCTCGTCATCTTGGATCCTCCCTGGCCAAACCGCTCAGCTCGGCGCAAGAAGAGGCATCACGATTACCGTACCGTGGCCAATCTCTCAGATATGGGCGACCTGCTCTCGTACGTACCCTTGAGGTCGCACCTTGGCGCCAACGGCCTGGTGGCAGTCTGGATCACAAACAGCTCAAGTGTACTGGACTTTATGACGAATCCCAGCGCGGGGTTCTTCACCTGCCATGGTCTCGAGCTTGTTGCTGAATGGACCTGGGTGAAGATTACTGCCAAAGGGGAGCCCATCTATGATGTTGAATCCAAGTGGAGGAAACCCTGGGAGAAGCTTCTGATTGCTAAAAAAGTTGGAGTACCAACTCCAGCAATGCTAGGGCCCAAGATGATACTAGCCGTGCCGGATCTGCACTCGCGCAAGCCAAATCTACGTGGGCTGTTTGAGGACGTGCTTGGACCAAGATTCAAGGGTCTGGAGGTCTTTGCTCGCAACTTGACTGCAGGCTGGTGGAGTTGTGGTGATGAGCCCTTGCTTTTTCAACAATCTCACCACTGGAGGCAATGATATTTATTGCGAAACATCAAGATTAGGACAACTATTGGCTTGTATCATAATCATTTGCTTGTTGTCTTATGCGGGTACATTGCAATGTACTGGCCAACTGATAGAGTACATATCCCCCCCTCTTTGGTAATATACAGCCGGCGCGTAGCCTGTTCTTCCATCTTTTCGATACATCGTGATTGTCACATAAACCGTCTTTTACCTCCTGGGGGTCTCCGTGGTCTTCTGTTGTTCCAGGATCTTCTCCCATTTCTCGTCTAGCACGACGCCATTATCCCACTTCGCCTTGCCCGTGAGCAGATCTTTGGCTTGCTTTGCTAAGCTCTTCCTCTCTGGTGACTTTCCACCTTCGCTCATCATCTTTAGTTGCATGGTCGCTCGTAGCTTTTGCGCTTCCCGTTGCTCCGCGATCTTCTTCTGCTCCAGGTCGTATAGCGACTTGTAGAAATCCTCCGTATTCCTAGGAATCTCTGGCCATTGGAAAGGCTTGACGAGGCCTACGGTCATGACCTTGGCAAATCGAGGGCGGTAGTATCGGTTGGTGAAGTTGTGGCGGAGGGTCAAGGGTCGGCCGATGACCTGCGAGCGAATCTTGGTGACCTCGACGCCATAGAGGTTCCAGAGATAGTCTCGTATGTCGAGCTTTGTGAAGGTGAGGGGGACCCGAAAAGTGGCCTCGTTGGGCGGCTGCCTGTTCTTCCTCAAGAAGACAATGACATGTCTAGGCCTGACGAAAGAAATGCAAGGTTAGTTTTGGACCGGAAATTTCTTTTTTTAAACAAAGAATAGTAACAACCAGGGTCATGGGTTCTCCTGGGAAAGATGTCGTACTTACAGAAACACTTGCTTCAATCCCAGCTTGAAGCTAGGTAGTGAGCGGGCTACGGCGTTCGCTACCTCTGCCATGGCCACGTTTGACGATACATGCGCTGTGCTGGTCGCTGGTCTGATGCCCATTAGACGCCCAAACCTCGAGGTTTTGGGGTTGGGGAGGCTAGAGAATTTCCTGGGCTAAGGGTCATGGCGAACCATGATTGGATCGGGCGGAAGTGGGATCTTCCGCCTTTGCTACGTGTGCCTGCATAACGCCCAATGCCAACACCTACATCTTCTGACCCCTCCACCTTTTTTAGCCCGCTTTACACGTTTGCCGCCTCATCGCAATGCCCAACCACCACTCAAATTGTTTACGATGTAGCATTGGGCGAAGCATGACCCGCTTTTTTTATTCATTCGTTGCAATTCAAAGGGCAGTTCAAAGGGCACTGAACACCGCTCATTTATTTTTTGTCTCAATGTTGATTTTGACCTGAACAAAGGGCCAAAGTTGCGAGAATCTCATCTGGGCGAAACAAAGAACTTGGTTTCATCCAAAAACTGTCAAATTTTCTTTCCTTGTTTTTTTTTTCCTTTCTTCTCGCGTTCACTTCCACATCACACATCATCCAGTATAGCATGCTTTCCTGAACGGTTACAACCACCGCAGGCGAGAGATAGTAGCCTGCGAAGCAACAAAGAAACAAGAAGAAAAGAATCATCATCATCATCATGACCAAATTCCTAAATTTGCCCACAAAGGGCTTTCATCGGATTGCCGACTCTTTTCGCAATGTGTTTATAAAAGGAAAGAGGCCGCTTGCGAATGGCCTTGACGCCCACCCAAATATCCACGAGGACGGCGACGTACGACGAGACTCTGACGACGAGACCGAAATGGAATACGACAATTTCTCAATAGCAAGTGTCCAAGACGAAGACGAGAGCAAACGACTTTCACTCAGAGAACAAATGGAGCGCGAAAAGGAACGCTTCCCTGGAGCTAGCGGCTGGGCTCCCGACGAAGAGAGGCTCTTTAGCATCCTGTTTCAAAGGCAGAACCTCCCTATGCTTCCTCCTCATTGGAATGTGGACTTTAGAGGGTTTCCTCTCTCGGAGAACCTGTTTGACGTAACCGAGGAGAACCCCCCAATCATCTACTCCCACTCGCAAGGGCGCAAGCAGGAGTATCTTGGTAAGACTACCATCAGTGGTGTAAATGTTGAGAGTAGCAAAGCTAATGAATTTCGCAGCAACTGCAGCATTGACACGCCTGATCGACCTTACTCTCGGAGTCAGAACCATCTTCGGCTCCAACACACAAGACAACGAAGCCGAGTACCATGGACAGCAACAACGCGCCGCGGAACTTATCAAGAGCAGCATAGACAACGTGGTTGCCTGGGCCTCCAGGGATGGAGGCTACTCCGATTTAAAAGTTGTGCCCAACATCTTGGTCGAAATCGTCCACCAGTCTCAAGCTCAGGAAGATATCGTAGAGCTGCTTAAGAAGCGCATGCGCACCCTGGCCAGCCTGCAGCGCGAGTACTTGCGCGTTGACCGCGTCGAAGATTTCTGGGCCGTCAATGATTCCCGGATGCTCGGATTTGGCCACAAGAAGAGGAGCAGCCTGAGCAAGAAGTATAAGGCAGGGATGAAGCGGGGAACGGAGACGCGGCCCAGCACACCCCAGCCTGCACGAAACGACCTGGCCAAGGGGTTGAGGAAGACCAAGTCGTCGGCATCTCTGGTTTCCCTGTCACCTCGCGTCAAGCAAGAGTCGTCGTCTAAGAAGCGTCGGCTGTCCCGAAAGCTTGGCTACGAGCCTGACGAGCTGGCAGAGTTGCAGCAGAGCGAAGTCTCGGAGCTGCTGAATCTCTCTGGCGCATCGATGAGAAAATCCACGCCAAAGCGTCGACAGACGATCATTAAGCAGGAGTCGGACTCGGAGGAGCATGCTTCGCCGCAGAGCATCCCTGCGAAGCCCGAATACCGCCGCAAGCCGCCCGTCATCTACGGCTTGTTCGTCTACAACACGCACGTCTTCCTGCTCACGGTTGACTCATCCAAGGGTGATGACGCCTACGTGAGCTATCACCTCGACATCAACTTTGCCGACAACTACCAGAGCGTGTGGAACGCGCTCACTGTTGCGGCGGTGGTGTGCCTCGCGAGGGACGACATGATGTCCAGGCTAGACGACTTTAAGCCAGCGCCGGTCGACATCCTCAGCGATCCCGACGCATGATTACTTACGAATGTTTACGAAGACGAATGACGGAGCAATTTTTGGTTTTTTTCCTTTCCTTTTTTTTTGTTTCTTTACGAACAGGACTGCACACTGGTTTTCGTGCAGTGGGAAATGCAGGCAATGGCATTTTGGCATTACGATGAATAACGATATGGATAGCACAATCGCCCACATTTACAGGGTCGATTTGACCATCTAGACCTTAGATTGAGTGTTGTAATAGATTGGCAGGATTAAACTACCTGATGTACTTGTCAACTTGTCTGCGTGTGCTAAGGTTGAGCTCGAGTGATGGCAGTAGTGCTCTGTAGGCATGCCTCATCGAATTAGATCAGTTCGTTCCATCCTTGTTCTTGGCATCCTCGCGTTTTCTTCTAGACATCTCTGCTGCCCTTCTGATCAACTCCTCAGCTTACTTGCGTCTGTTTTTCCCCTCACGGTTCATTCTAGATGCCTTGGCGGCGGCCCTCATACACGCTTCCTCTTCATCAGTAGGACGGTTCTTTCTAGATGCCTCGGCGGCGGCCCTCGTACAAGCTTCCTCTTCATCATTAGGAACTCGAAAGTTATCCGTCATGACGAGCTGGTGAAGTATTGGAAGAGCACTGGTATTTATTAGTGGTGGTGGTGGTGGGGAACAACCTACTCTGACTTGAACCAGATGGATTGTTTTATTTCGAGTGTGAAAATGGTTGCTGGTGTTTATGTTATGGAAAGGGGTGATGTTTATACCGATTGGGACTCCAAGGACAGGGCATTTGACGCCTTTATATATACCCGTAGATTGTCTGCTATTCACCTCGAATCGACTGCCGACACAGCATCAGCACGAACACTGATCATGACACACTTCTGTTGGCCTCTTTAGAGAGTGCAAGAGATGAAGGATTTCAGTGCCTAGTCGTGAAATCTGTGGATTATTTTCTAGAGTTGTAAAAGGTAAAAGAGCAGACCGCCTATTTAAGGAGGATCATGAACTTCCCCAAGAATATACGGGCTATGACATTCGTGACTCAATGCCGACCTTTGAAGCGGTGGTCGGGTTGGTTGCACCAACAGGATACTGGATGCAGAATCTGTAGTCCCCAACATTTACGAGTAGGTATATGAGTAACTGACCTTGCACCCGACCTCGCGAGGTCCAACCCGTTCCATTTCCACTCTTCATGTTCCCGACTTGTAAGGCTTAACTTATCGACCCTACAGCCGTTGGTTGTTCACTGTCAGGTTCAGGAAGGCGCCATCGATATTCAGTCACGCGAATAATCTCGTTACAGTTTCTACACGGGACTTTCTCCTTGAGCATGGTCGAATTTGACATTCTTTCCCCCCCAATTGTCTGACTGATCTTTCCGGAGAAAGAAAAGAGACCTCCGCATCAATCAATCCCTCCACCTGACCTCTCAGCATCATCACCTTCGCCCTTTGCACCTTTGACATATCTGGTCCCTGACATTCTTTACAATGCCCTCGAAGCCGAGATATGTTTTGATGGATGGGGATGATACCGCATGGGAGAAGAGTGACGAGGCTGAAGAAGAGTGGGAGAGGTCTCTTCACAAAGCAGAAGTGTACCGACAAATCGGAAGTTTCATCAACCAACACAGGCCAGGAAAGGTGGTAGAGCTACACCGACCAATTCGAGGAGGATACAACATCTTCTACCGTCTAGAGTACGAAGATGGTTCTTCTGCTGCCATGAGAATCCCCCGAAAACGTAAGGTCCTGACGTCACACGCGTTTCAAATATGACATTTTATCCCGGCCGAAAAAGAAAGAAGTTGCTAATCTACGAGCGAGAAAGACATTGTACAGTTTCCCGAAGAAAAGATGCGTTATGAGGTGGCGACGATGCGCTACGTCGCGCAGAAGACGACGATCCCCGTGCCAAAGATTTATCACTTTGGCGGTGCGGCCGAGAACCCCGTCGGCTTGGGGCCATTCATCATCATGGATTACGTCGAGCATGCAAGGGCAATGTCGGACGCTGTTAAAGATCCGACCCTCGGACAAGACGAGCGTCATGTGCTTGACCCTCACATTTCCGACGAGAAGCTCGAATTCCTCCATCGGCAGCTCGCCAACGTCGTCCTGCAGCTCTCCAGCACAACGATGCCGTCGACGACGAAGACGACGCCAAGGACAAGTATGTCGCGCGCCACCTCTTCCGAAAGCTGGCAGCCGAAAATCGACTTCCGACTGGGCACCGCTGCTGCACCAATGGCGAGAACAGCCAGGCGCAAGACAAGTTTCGACTCTTCTCGGAAGATCTGCGACCGTCAAATGTCCTGGTTGATGAGAATGACTGCATAGTCGCCGTCATAGACTGGGAATTTGCGTACGCCGCCCCTGAGGAGTTTTCCTTTGACCCGCCTTGGTGGTTGTTGCTGAAGTGTCCCGAGGATTGGGATGGAGGGTACGAGCCGTTCATGGAAGCGTACGAGCCGCGCTTGAACACTTTTCTCCGCATCTTGGAGGAGGAGGAGGAGGAGAGCAAGATCAAAGCAAAGGGCTCCAATAAGGTCGATGATGCCATGGCAGGCCTGTCTCTGGCGGATCAAAGGGGCAAATCTCTCGCTGGGAGGATGAGGGAAAGCTGGGAGAACAAGACCTGGATGGCCAATTACGCTGCGCGGAACAGCTGCGCCTTTGACTTTATCTATTGGAGGTATCTGGACGGTGTCTTTTTTGGCAAGAATGAGGATGCGGACCACAAGGCGAGGCTAGATCTGTTGTCAAACGAGCAGATTGGGGCGATGCAGACCTTTGTCAGCTTGAAACTGAAGGAGGACGAAGAGAGAAAGTTGGTTCAGTGGGAGGATGGCGAGGCGGCAGCAGCTCATCTGTCCAAATTCATGATTCAAGTTTAGGCGCTGATTCTATTTTAGTCAACTGGGGATTCTCAATTTGCTATTTGATTTTCATAACCCAGCAAAGTTAACCAAAGCCGCCAGCCAGCACCAAGTTGTACTTTTCCCCCCAAAAAAAAGCCCGCTTTTAGAAGCTCATTGACGCCTTTGAAGATACGGCGGGCATGCCCCTGAGCTCGACATCGCTCCCGAGGGTGCCAACGTCACCCTCATCGCTCTCGTTGCTCACGTCGAGCTCATCTCTCGTGGACCTCCTCCCCGGCCCACCCAGGCCATCGCCATCCACAGGGAACGTCACGGCCCGGCTGTTGATGGCGGCGGCGGCGGCGGCGGTGACGCGCCCGTCCCACCTGTCGAGGACGGCGTCCCTGATGGCCCGGTGGCTAGTCACGAAGAAGATGACGGCGTTCCACAGGCCCTGCAGCGGTAGGACGGCGGCGGTAGCGACGTGGTACTCGAAGGGGGACTCGCCGGCGAGCCAGCTGTGGATGCGGTTCATACTGCTCGGGATCCAAGTCACCAGCACACTAAGGGCGAAAAGGAAACTCGTGCGTAGGTATGCCCGCTTGATGGGGTCCTCGACCATGAACTTTGCCGCCAACGACCTCGCGGCCCTGTACGCGTTCTCGGGCGAGAAGCGGGACCAGGAGGACGGCGGCAAAGAGGATGAGGAGGTTGTTGTTGTTGTCCGGCCGCGGCCATGACGGCGCCATTGCTGCTGCTGCTGCTGCTTATGCTTATGCTTATGCTTATGCTGCTCGCGGGGGCTGGGCTCGGACGTGACGGTCGAGAAGTAGTGGGTGGCCACGGCCGAGACCTGGAGGTCCCGAGTTGCGGGGTGGTCGGGGAAGGCTCCGTCGGTCGGGTTGAGGTAGGCTCGCTTTGGCTCCGAAGGGCTGGAGTTGTTGCTCGAGCTCGCGGTGGAGTGCACGACTTGCACCTCTGTCACCACGGTGCCGTAAAAGTTGTTATCAAGCGGACCGTCTGGTAGCTTGAACATTGGACCTGCCCCCTATTTTCGAAGTGCATGGTCAGTTGCTGTTGCTGTTGTTGTTGCTGTGTGATACTAAAAAAAAGGGATGGAAAGACGAAAAAAAGGGGGCTCACCTCGACGCCGTTAACATCGATGCCGCCTGCCTCGCGGCTTCTATTCGTGGAAAGGCTGCGAAGATTGTTGCGGGACTGAAAGATGTGGTATCCAACCATGAAGTAGAAGAGGAGAGATCCAGCGATGCAGATCCAAATCAGCATGTAGTAAGTGTAAATGCGAATGTCATCCCACTCTCTATCAACCCAGCACCAGATCTATATTTTCGAGTTTTCAAGATTGGTCAGTTGATACAAAAACAATGATGGGAACGGCAAAGAGCGGAAGGAATAACAAGTAACAGGAAGAAGGGAGAGAGAGAACGTACAGTAGCCTCACCATAGATGGGCCCTCGGTCCCCGTTCTGATAGAGGAGCAAAGCCAGTGCTATGACAAAGGGTCCTCCGTAACAGACGAGACAATAAAACCACCAGAACCTCTGGAAGCTATCGGGGCTGACGTGAAAGTAGAAGACGAGGAAAACATTGATGGCCATGGACAGAGCCCACCAAGGATCCGACTGCATGAACCTGGAAGTCAAACAAGAGGTCAGCAACAGTTTTTGCCAAAAAATTGGAATTTCAATGTAATTTCTTCCCCCTTTCTCCCTCTTCTTGATCTATATTGCTCACATTTGAAATAGAAAGGCCTGCGCTCGACAGAGCCCCGAGTCCTTCCCCTTGGCCAGCCCATCCATGGCGATTATGCTCGCTATGCTCGCGCCAATGTTGCTCACGCTCGCAAAGACTATAAAGGTGTTTTGGACGTTGCGGACCTTGGGGACGAGCCAGTAGGCGACGCAGAGCATGAAGACGGCCGTCAGGCTCAGGCAGCCCCCCGTGCGCTCCAGGACGACTAGTGTCAGGGCTTGCTTGGAGGACATGAGCTCACCCGTGGGGATCTCTGCGAAGTAACCTGGTGGACCAGGCATTTTCTCTCCTTCTCTCCTTCTTCTTTCTTTTAGAGAGAGAGAGAGATAGAGAAATGGGTAATGGAATATCTTTTGGTGCAAGTGAAGTATGAAAAGCAAGCCCTCTCAACGAGGCGATGCTTGGATGATTTTCCCCCTTCTCCAAAGCGAGATGGTAAAAAAGTCAAAGAGAAAAGAAAAGAGAAGAAAGAGAAGAAAGAGGGAAACGAAGCGGACAGGATTAGGTTTGTAGATATTCCTCAAAAGGTTGAGCAAAGCAAAAGAAAGAGAACCCAAAAAGGAAGAAAAACAGCTTGTACTCGTAGTACTCGGGGAACGGGAGCAAGGGGGGTCTGTTAGACGGCTCGTGTGATCTCGGGAGGGACAAAGGAAGCAAGTCGAGAAGGGAGGTTGAGCGAGAAGATGGCTTTCGTACCACGCAGGGGCAAGGGGAACGAGACACAAAGGATTCTGGGGTTCTTTCTAACAAGAGGTCGCGAGAGAGGGGAATTAGAGGGGGGGATTAGAGGGAGAATACAAAAACCAAAGAAAAGGAAGTTTTGCTCGACTTGCATATGCAGCTTGTCAAACTGCATCAACATGCAAAAACGGGTGCCTGCGTAGTTCTCTTCCCCTCTTACATCCCCGCGAAAGAAAGGATCGAGACGTGGAAGGGGGAAAGAAAGAAAAACGAAGATTGTGTCTTGAAAAGATTTGTTAGAGAGAAGCGAGATGAGCATGTGAGAGGAGAGGAAAAAAGAAGAAGAGCGAATAGATTTTGATTCGAGGCGAGCGAGTGCAGATGTTGTGTCACGCAGCTGCGCGCAGCCGCAAGTCTTTACTTGTAGTTTTTTTTTATGAGCAAACTGATATGGTTGGTTCACTCCTAGATCTGCCTCTTTTTTCAATTCTTCAACGTATTTTCTTTTCTTCCCTCTCTTGTTTAGGATGCAAGTGGTATTTTTCAGTAGAGCTATATGCTGCTCGTCACAGACCAAGATGTGAACATTTACCTGACAACATGAGATGGATGCCCTCCTCCCCGGGGGAAATAGAGAAGGGAGACGGGGAGAGAACAAAGGGAAGGAAAAGTCGAGGTTGGAGGCTTTGATCACTCTGCAGCTTTATCCAACGGGGAGTCTAGATGGTTGCACCTGTGCGCAAATACATGTCGTCCTACTAATTCAATAGAAATTAGCAAAAGAGAAAAATACAACTTTATGCTCCCTTGGATAGTGCCCATTCGCTGTTAGAAAGACAAGAAAAGGGTGTGTGTAAGCTAGGGATCAACAAGTGCAGCAAAAGTCAGATGCAATCAACGGCTTTCTTTCTTCTACATGGGGAATATGAACGACAACATCCCTCGAGTCAGACGTTTACATGTAGCTGAAAGGAAAGTGCACGAGCCGGGCGATGAAGATGGAGGGGTGCAGAGGATCAGCCCAATGGGGCGACTGACTTACCTTTGCGGCTCAAGCACTTTGATATCCTTATCAACTTATTTGCTATTTCTTTTCTTCCCTGGGTTAGTCTCTTTGAGGAGGTTGGGGCTTGTTCATATCAGGCTTCGCCGCAGACCTACCTAACTAATTACCTAGATCCCGCCTGGGGTTCGAGGGAGAGGGTTCATCAAAAAACCCCCGGCCCTTTGTCCTCGAGTCGTTTTTCCTTTCGTGTCTAGTGTCTGTTCTCTGGTAGTACATGGTTCAGGGCAACACAGTTTCTTAATTCGCTGGCAACCAACGCAAGCAGCCACCCGACTTTTGGTTGGGCAGGGAACCTATCACATCGTCTCTTTCGGTTCATCAACTGCTGTGCAACGACAACTCTTTGCACACATTGTGAACGGTGGGATGGGAGGGGAAAAGTAGAGTAGACGAGTTAGGTAAAAGATGAACGCAAAAAGTTCGATGCGAGTTGTCGTCCGTCCAGTTAAAAGAGTTGTTTGTGTGCAGCTAATGCATGCACGTCGCGGGGGGTTCAGCAGCTCTCGAGACTGGGATGCGACCCGATGCATGCAAGGGGAGGCGAATTTCGCAGTCGAGCCTTTTTTCTGCTTCTTTTGTGAGAAAGAGAGAGATGATCAAACTTGGGTGTTGACACTGAATTGACAATTGAACTTGCCATTTCTCAGAAGGGCGATTCGGGAAAGGCGCTCGAGTTCTTTTGTGTCCGCCTTCTCCCTCCTCTCCAAAGAAGTCCTGGGTCTGTCTGTCGTGCTTTGTCTGTCGCACAGAGTAAAAAGAAAAAAGACGCCACGGGCGCTTCGCAGACGTTTTGGTAGCTTCGTCGGCTTTAAGCCACTGCAAGAATTGCGTTACGTCAGAGGAAAGCGGTTGGTCAGGAACAGCTCAATCCCCTCCTGCCTCTCATATTCTTTTGAGTGTCTGTTCACTTCACTTGTCCAACGCTCGATTGAATACATGGCATGCGTGATACAAAAAACTCATACACTCATTGACTGGCGTTTTACATCATCTTTTCTTCGTCTGGCTGCCACGTTGAGTTCTAGCCACAATTGTCCTAGCAACTTATATCACCATGCAAGTCTTGTCTTTCCATCGTCGCCCTGTTCATCGTCATCCACAAATCGGCAGCAGCCCCTTCACTCCTCAGGCGCAGGCAGCGGCTTGGCAAGACCGAGACGCTCGAGCGTGCTGGGAAACGTCTTGGGGTCCGTCGAGTTGGCGTCGACAATGTACGTCTTGGGCGTCTTGTCCACGAGCAGACGGATGATGTCGGGGCGCATGTAGTGGCCGCCCTGGTTCAGAGTCTTCAAGTCAGTAAACCACAATGTACTTGTAATACTTTGAATGGGCTCGACATAAAGAGACAGGGGAGAAAGAGGGGCAAGCTTACAAAGTCGGCGAGACGCTTGGTAAGCAGGTTCTCGTCCAGATCGACATCGACGATAAAGATGCCGTCAAACGTCTTCTCAGGATCGTCCACGGCGCGGAAGCCGTCGGGCCTGTAGATGCGGGCGAAGCCGTTGCCAATGACTGCCGCCTCGGCGTCGACGGCCGCATCGTCGTCGCGGAGCCTGACGGGCAGGTTCATGCGGGCGCCCTCGCGCGTCACCAGCTGCGTGGGGGCGAGGGTCCAGGTGCCCGTCTCGTAGGCGTAGGCCGGAGTCACGAGCTCGGACTGCACCTCGGAGATGTTGGTGTAAGGGTCGGGGTAGTTGAGCGTCGAGGCGGGGGGGTACACGGGCCAGGCGGCGACGTGAATCTGTTCGTGGAGAGCGCAGGCGTGGGCCTTGAGGAAGGGGTTCATCTAGAGTTATATGTTAGCTATGTAATAAGACGGACATATATACACATCTTGTAAACCTCTTAAAAAAAAGAAAGAAGAAAACTCACATTCTCCCAGCAGTTTAGGTGGCCGAGAGCGCCAATGTCAGTCTCGACAACGCTCGTCAGAGAATCACCGCTGCCCTCGCCAAAGACGAGACGCTCAACGTGCGTGGGCTTGATCTTGCGGCGGTGGTTGATGACCTCTCCCTTGGGGTCAATGATGATCTGGGCCATGTAGAGGCTGTTGCCGTCAATCTCCGAGTAGCCAAGAGAGACGTAAATGTGAGCAGCCTTGGCAGCCCTGCGGATGCGGTTCATCTCCTCAGAGTCGGGACGGAGACTGTTCTTGTGATACTCCTTGAGAAGGGGCATCGAGTCTTGGTAGTTGACCCTCCACTGCCAGTAGGGATAACCAGGAATCCCTGAGACCAAGTTTAGTTTTCATAATCAATCTTTACGCATTGCCAAGAAGAAAAAGAAGCTTACATGTTTCGGGGAAAGCAATGAGCTTGCAGTCCTTTTCGCCAGCTTCCTTGATGAGGTTGATGGTCTTTTGGACAGACTTTTCCAGATCGAACCACCCGGGCTCTGACTGAACGCAGGCGGCCTTGTACTGACGAATGGTTGCGACCATGGTGGCTAGAGAGAGGTGTGTTGTATTGAGATGTTGTATGTGTTGAGTTTGAGTTTGAGGCTGTAGTAGAATGTTGTTCGAGTCTGAAGAGAAGAGAGATCTGAGCTGTTGGGAGTCGGTCACCTCTCATCTTTATATGTCGACCGAGTTTGACATTCCATACTTCATAGTCATCCAATACTACTACTATAAAGAAACATTGTATCCATAGTATCCAATAGTATACAATATACAATAACATCAAGTCGCCGCCGCATCGCCGCAGTCGCCGCAAACACCGCACACGCCGCAGATGCCGCAGGTGGACATGGCACCACTTCAAGAGGGCCGCAAACTGCAAGAATCGTAGCATTCTCCCTTTTCTGCATGGTTACTAATAAATAACGCGACGATCCGATGACCCTGGAGTTGCAGGGGAGGTATGACAAAGCAATGTTCTGGCCCTCCATATCCAATTTTTGATGCGCACGAGGCAAGAGTTTGCGAGGCATGTCTCTTTTTCTTCTGTGGAATATGGTGATGATTCGGTTCGATGCCGGGGGGTTCTCGCAGATGCCGACTATTCTCCAGAGTTTTTGTTACCATGTTCATGTCGCTTTCCCCCATTTTGTCCCCCCCGGCAAGGTGTTCTCTCTCTCTCTCACTCTTGACGTTGGCACCTCAGATCTCCATACTACCCGGAAAGTCTGCCCAGAACCCTTGCGTAGCATCAGCCAGGTACTCCTGCATCGCGGCCGTGACGTCAAAGTTGGAATCAAAGATGTTGCCATCCACTGGCAGGAGGATGGCGCTTGCCTGCTGCGTCTCCATTGACGAGGGAGCTCCTTCCTGTGCAGCAGCAGCAGCTACAACATCAGCAGGAGCAGCAGACCTCCCGGCGGTGTCGTCATCGTCGTCTTTGTCATCATCATCATCACCATCATCATCACCATCCCCGTCTTCTGGGGTATCCTGGAGCTGCAGTGAGTAAGACGTATTTAAAGAATATAGGCCCGGTCCGGATGCACTGACGTTTTCTCCACCGCCGCCGGGACCATATGTAGATCCTTGGACCGGGGAGGCCTGGAGGGCGCCGTAATCAATCATGGTGTTTCTCATCCGTCTTCTCATATTCTGGCTAACCGACTCGTCGCCCTTAGACATGCCGTTGCTATAGAAGATGTGCATGCCGCTGATTGTCTCTCTCTAGGGTTTTCACAGTCAGTCAACAAACGGACCGACAGACTTAATTCGAAACATGTTTCTCTATACACCACCAAATGAGGGAAGAAAGAAGGAAGAAGAAGGAGAAGAAAAAGCAAACCCACCCAGGTCTTGGCCATTGACCACGACTGAGACATATCCTTCAACAACACACACCCGTCAATGATGCGCTGGCGACGCAACTCCACCTGCTTCACGTCGTCGCCAGCATTCGGATAGTGTACAAAGTACAGCAACGTCCCGACCCCGGTGTATATGGTGAAGCCGATCCATGGCACCAGCCCACGGAGAAACGAGAGGCCAAAGTCCCGCATCTCCCTGAGCATGTCGCAGACCTGGTCGGCCACCCTGGCGAGCTCCCTGCTAGACCAGCTCGACCACTCGGCCCAGTCGCTGTCCTCGTAGCGGATATTACTCTGCATCTCCACCTCTGGCAGGTAGGAGCGGTATAAAAACATGACGGACATGAAGTGGATGCTGTGCATGTAGCAGTAGGCCTGTCCCTGGTGCAGCGTCGTGTGAGCGTTGAGCAGAGCTTGGCTGTATCGGAGCCGAGCAGGTAGTGACTCCTTCCAGTCGTTGAGCCTCGCGAGCAGGCGCTGAAACTCTGAGTGAGACTGCCACGGTGGCACGTCGGTTGCATGGGACGAGTACGCCCATCTGGCCACCTCTCCCCATATGTCTGCGGCCCTCATACTGTACGCGACGATGCCCAACTCACCTGCTGAGGCTGCAGAAGCAGCAGCCCCTGGTCGAGATCCATCTAGGTGCTGACAAGCCACCCGTTGGCCGAATATAAAATCATCCGGATTACAAGGTAGAGGGATGTTCATGTGTTCAGCCGACAGCAGTCGACTCCTCCCCTTGCCGCCGCTAAGGAGACTGTCCATGAGGAAGCACGTCCATGCCGTCCGTCGGCGTTCCTCGCCTACAATGAAGTCCCCGGCCGAGGCGGTTTGGACGGCTCCTTCGTCAAACAGCTCCATTACTTGTGCCATGCGCACCGCCATGCCTAGGTAGATCCACGCCCGCTTGCCCTCGCCGGCGCCCCAGGAGTGGCCAGTGAGCATCAGCAAGACCTGGATACGTTGCAGGCTCGGCTCGTCGATTGACTGCAAGACAAGTGTTCTGGCATGAGAGGCGAAGCTCTGGCTTGCTTGAATCTGAGATGAGAATCCAGTCGGGGCATCTTGAGAGAAACTAATCCACATCAACTCTTAGAAGAGTTGATGACGAAAAGGGGGGAATGCCACTTGAAAGATATACTTACCGGACAGTAATAGCCAGCATTGCCCAGACAAGAGTCGCATCGAGGGTTTGTCGGTGAATTGCAGTAAACAAGGTGGGCAGGTGGTGGAAAGACCACTTGTAAGAGCACCTCATGTAGCTGTGCTTGACCTCATCTGTCATGTACTCGAAGGGATTCTTGCCCCGCAGGTCGACCTCGACGACATCGGCCTCCCTGCGAGGCTGCTGCTGCAATAGCCCATTGCCTGCTGTTGTCAGAGCCGCCGCCGCCGCCCGTTCGGACCCTCGCCGGCCATCGCGTTCGGCTCGGGGACGTCGATGAAAGGATGATGTGCCCTTGGACGGGAAGATGCACTCGTCTCCGCGTAACTTGCAACGGTCGCAAGGAGGCCCGCCGCCGTGGACGCACTACAACACGCGTGCTCAAGAGCTAAATTAGTTCCGATCTCAAACCTTTTTTTATTTTCGGGGTTATTACTGCCAGTGGGGAAACGATACCTTTCTTCTCGACCCTCTGCAAATGGTGCAGGCGATCGATTTCTTCATCTTCTTTTTCCAAAGCTCTCTCTACCTTTTTCTTCTTTTCTTTTCAGAGCTTGGGCACTATCAGCAGATCAATAAGCAATGGGCATTTGACGGGAAAAGAAACAGGTTATAATGCGGAGCCGAGTGAGACAAACTGCCAAGGTCGGAGGTTGTGTGGAGTCTGCAGTAAGCATCCCTGCCATGTCGTGTCATGCCATGTCCATCTATAAAATGGTCCGAATAACCTGGAGATGAGAGGCAAGTTATCAAATATCTCCAGGGCTTGGAGTCTCTGAGAGCTTGAAAGGGGATATGACCTTGACGCCTATGCCTTATTCAGGGATGCAATCTTCCTTTACTCAAGTAACCTGGAAATCTCATCCTGGATTACATGTCAGTAGGCACATGTCCTATTCGCATGTCGTGGCTATATGGTTGATGAAAAGTAAGTTTAAAAAACTGCACCCCTTAATTCTAAAGACTAGCAATAGCAGCCGGAAGCCCAGACATGTCCTCGAGAAAGACTTCAAACTCGCCCCTGACCTTGTCCATGTCCTCGTCCACGTCGTCCGTCCACCTATGGATGTAGATGGTCCTCATGCCCACCTCGCGCGCCCCGCGCAGGTCATACGCGTGCGCCGCCACCATGACCACCTCCTCTGGCCTCAGCTTGACGAGATCCAGTCCCCTCCGGTAAGCCTCGGCCTGAGGCTTGTACCATCCCAGCAGCTGGCTCGAAAAGAGGGCGTCAAAGGCTAGGCCCGACGACCGGACGAGGTCGAGCTGCAGTCGCGTCGTGCCGTTGCCGTGCACAAACGCCTCGAGACCCAGGTCCTCCCTTATGGACCGGATCGCCTGGGAGACCTCGGGCCAGGCAGGCTGCGAGTGCCATGCTTCCACCATCTTCTTCACCCTCGCTTCGTCATCACCAACGTCGGCTTTGTGCTGGGGGTACCGCTCCAAAAGGACGTCCAATGTGCGCGCGAGCGTCACGTCAATGTCCTCCAGCGGTAGACCTCGGCGGACCTTTTCGCTGTTCTCGACAAAGTATATGCTCCTCCATTCGAGGGCCATCTTTGAGGCTTCATCTCTGGGGACGGAGGATGGGAACGATTGGACGACGCTCGAGTGCCAGTCTAGACAGGTGCCCATGAAGTCGAAAAAGACTGCTTTAATCTTGGGTTTCTGTTGCTGAGCCATGATGTAGATTATGTTTCATTGAAAAAGGGGTTTCAACAGTAAAGCTGTTGGAAGTTGTAGTAGTAGGAGATTAACTGCTTGTAATATTAATTAATGTGTTTAGCTCGTTTGAAGCGACGACACCACATGGTCCTTTTTATGCGCGCGATTCCCTCCCAAGTGCTACACACGCTTTTTGAGCCGGAAATCGGAATGGCGACATTGACAATAGGGCGCGCGCATTTAATCATCATCTCAGCTTATTAACCAAGCCAAGCACTGGAAAAATCAATATTTGGATTGATCCTGCGTCGGAAATGCGGGGAACGTTCGGCCTTGGCTTGTCCGATGGAATTGCCATCAATGATAACAAGGGCAGAAAGAGGATAACATGCTCAATTTTACCTACAAATCATAGCTTTAGCAGTTTTGACTTGTGCGACACGAGTCTTTCGCATTCGACGTCAGTCTATTTGCAAACAATCGGCATAATGAGACTAAAATCAAACTCTGTTCATCATATTTGATTTGGGGAAATGGTTCGCGACAGATTATTGATAAAATATTGACTTGATTTAGTCGAGCTCGGAGCTCGGTATTCTAAACAAAAAGATCTTTCCTAAAACTTCATACTGCGTATAAAAATCTATATATACGTTATACATCTCGTCGACGTGATTGAATATAATTCCCCCCAGGTATCTCTCAATTTAATAATAAGCGCCTATAACAACAAAGCAGCTCCAACTCGGGGTAAAAAGGTTCTCAATTTCTTTTAGGTTCCGAGAAACTCGATTACAGGCTCATAAAGGTGGCCATGACGACGGCACCAATCATGACGCCCAAGCTGGCGCCGACATGGACACCAGCGTCCTCGGGAGGAGTAGTGGTGGGAGTCTCGGTAGGCTCCTCATCGCCGCCGTCGGAGGACGTGGTAGAGGGCTCGGAGCTCTCCTCCGAGGTGGTGGGGCTAGGGACCGAAGTGGTGCCATCGTCGCCGCCGTCGTCGCTGCTGCTGGTGGTAGGGATGGGCACGTTGGAAAAGGTGGGCATGGTAGGGTCCACGGTAGGCTCCTCGGAGGAGGTCTCGGTCTCGGTGGGAACGGGTGCCTCGGGGTTGTCGCTGGGGACCGTGGTGGGCTCCTCGGGGCTGCTGTCGCTAGTGACGGTGGTGACGGTGGTGGGCTCCGGCTCCGGCTCCGGCTCGGGGGCGGTGGTCTCCGGGGGCGGAACGGCCGTGGTGGGCTCAGGCTCGTCGGTGGTGGTGGGAGCGGGCTCGTCGGTAGTAGGAGCAGGCTCGCCGCCGTCGACGGCCTTGCAGAAGTTGTCGTAACCCAGCATAGCCTCGCCTATTAATACACTGTCAGCCGGTTGTTCACTCTCATTTAATTCATCTGATTTTATAAGAGAAAAAAAGAAATAAAAAACTCACCGTACTCGGTGTCGGAGCAGTTTTGCTTCAAGCACTCCTCGCTGTGCCTCTTCAGGGAGTAAATGTCCAGGCAGAGACACTTGCCGTCGCCGACCTCGCAGGTGGAGTGCGTGTCGACGGCCTCGTAGATGCACTCGGGGGCGCAGCCCGGGACGTAGCTCTCAATCTCGACGGCTTTGACGGCGGCAACCGCGAGCATGGCCGGGAGCACGTAGGATCGGAGAGGAGCCATGATGGAGATGGGGATGTTTCTTTCTTTCTGGGGAGATTATTATCACAATGTGGATAATTCTTCTTTTGCTCTGTGTAAAGAGTAGAAAAGAAAACAAGAAAATGTTCGAAAAAAAAGAAAAACTCCGTTTCTTGCAAAAGGGGGTGTTGAACTATTTATCTTTGCTCGACGACACGACCTTACCCACCACCGAATAATGTCAATACTTTCTGCATGAAGCAGGTCGTTTCCCCCCGTGTTTGGCAGCGCGCCCCTTTGTAAAATTGCCCATTGACGCTTAGTGACGTTTTGAATGCAAAGTCCTTATGCCGAATCTAGCAGGTCTGATCTTTGAAACGACGGCACTTGAAACGTCATGGCCCGCCCGGGTTTTACGAAAAATCAATTGTACGGAGTACGATGCAACGTTAGGTTTAGGTAGGTACCTAGAATTACCCCGGACTATGCCACTGCTGCAATTGACCTTAGTTTTAGTAGCGCTTCTTTAGGGGACAGCAGTCCTTTTGATCTTGTTCGCCTTGTGTTTTTCTTTTTTCTTTTTTTTTAATATTGTCCTTCCAAACGGGGGTCCCTGGCATAAAAGAGACCTGGTTTCCCAATGCCGGCATCCTGCAATGATCGGCGGACCTTGGCGCCACAATGTCACCCATGGCTGGCCCGAATGCCATCGATGCCATCAATGATGCTGGTTGAAACTCCACCCCGAGGGAAAAGTTGCGTTTTTGGCAGCTGCTTTGTTTGAAAACCCTCGCCTCGTTTCCCACCTCCCCCCCAAGGCTGACTCGCTACGAGAGAAACTGGACGAGGCTAGATTTTCGTTTTCTTGGCAGGGACACACACGGCTGATCTTTTTACGTTTTCTCCCCCCCCCCCCTTCCAACAAGAGACCCGTCTTGTGGTTCTGGGTGATCTTACAGTCCCGCTCACCATTTTTTTTTTTTTTTGCAACAGGAAAATCCATCAAGGCCAGACTCAAGGAGCTAGAGCGACTAGCCGTGAATAAAGAATCTTCTGCTTCTTCAGCAGCACCATCGACGCAGTCAACCGACACGGCCCCCACCTCGGCTCGCAGCTCACCCTCGTTAGCAGAAGACCATAACGCCGGTATGGCTGAAATGGCGCCCCTGGATGTCGCCATGCTCGGAGGAGGAGGAGGAGGAGGAGGAGGAGGCTTCCCCCAACAACAAGACGGCTCCTCGTCTGCTAACTACATATATCACCACCACCACCACCAAAACCACCCGCCAAACAACCCCTCAAACTACCCCACCGCCGCCGTGGGGGGAGGGGGAAACCTCGAACTGGACCCGGCACTTCTCGCCTGGCACGGCCTGTCGTTCCCCAACAACCCGTTTGCCGTCTCCGGGAGAGCCAGAGACGGTAGCTTGTCGCCCAGCGCTGCCGGCCTCTTGGCGCAGCAGGGCTACGCTCACGCCGGCGGTGGAGACCATCACTTTCAGGGCTCGGCCGGAGAGATGGACAGCCTGGGGAGGTACCTGGATCATCAGCATCGCCAGGTGATGATGGACTCGCACGGCGGCGCGATGCAGCCGCAGCACGGCAAGTCGTCGACGGCGTCGTCGTGGGCGTCGTCCGACCGGCTAGGTAGATCGACGACGGATCACAGCACCGTCCCGGACCGCATCTCGCCGAGCGACTCTGTTTCCCCCTGCGAGAATGAAGCCGGCGCGGCCGTTCCAAAACGCCAACAGCTTGCGAAGCAGCACAGCAGAAGCTCTTCTACCAGCCCTCGTGCGCGCCATGCACACGCGAGCTCCGCAGACAACTTTGAGGGACACCACCACGATGACAAGACGACTCGATACACTAGATCAAGCGCCAGACTAACGTCATCATCGTCTGGACGGCGGCAGTCAGGCGCGGCGCCGTCCGCTTCGAGGGCTGCTGCCGTTCAGGATCACGGCTCCGGCAACAACAACAAGGAGAGTCCGGCTGATGTGTCGTCGGGCGCGCTCAGCTCGCGCATCGAGTCTTCCATCAACGCGATCCGCAGCTTCGGCTTCTCCAGCATCGAGGAGCTCGCCGGATCGTTCTACACGGCCGACTTGAGCGATCGACCGGCGCTCGCGGCAGCTCAGCGGATCTCGCGCCGTCGCGGCCTCACGCGCGTGCTTGCCAAGGTTCGGGAGCACGCCAAGGATGGCTGGACAGACTGGGAAGCGCAAGGCTATCGAGAAGAGATTATCCGCGCAGCCGAAGACATTCTCGGCGAGGAGTGTCGTCGGTTTTCAGAAAAGGACAATACTGGCCGCAGTAGAAGCAAGAACAGCAGAGGGAGAACCAGCGCTGACCTGAAGCAAAGGTTCCAAGACGAGGTAGGCATCTTGTTCCCGCCCTGGAGCAATGTATACTGAGAAATGCTGACCTTTTCAAAGCTACCAAACTTGTATGATTTGCTCGGCAGCCTCAGCTTGACTTCGGAGCAGTGGGGCGATACAGATCACTCAACGGTGATTGTCGACGCCATCAGTCTGTTGCTTCACAGCGATGGTCCTGGGAGTCTTCGAGGGGGCAATCTCGAGAATGGAAGAAGGAATGGGCAGTCTTGAGACTAAACTAATCGGAGTACACGAAGATAAACGAAGGATTTAAAGGAAAGGATAAATGTTTTTTTCTGCTAAAATCAAGGAAGGGATAGATAGATTCCATGTGTACACACACACGTATAGTACAACATCGCCAAGGAATATATAATGACATGCTAAAGAAGAAAAAAAAAAAAAAGCTTAATTTATCAGTTAAACTTTAAAGTAGAAAGACGGCGGGAAGTCAATTCTAACGCTGCAAGCTTACAAAACAACCAACTCCATATATTTCCATTTCCATTTATTTCTCCTCGGAGATATAGAAGCTCTCCGCAGAATAAACCTAGTTTCGATGTGTCATCCCACCTCCACAGCAAACTCCATCTTCACGCCGGGCTATTAAACAAAATTCTGACATACAGATCCACATCATGGCATACATGTAAATGGTATATTCTGGGGCGGATTCGATGGTGGGTTTGGAGGGCCTTGGTATTGTCTTGGCGCTGCTGTGAATAGTAGGATTGATTGCAGCTGCATTTGATTTGCTTGGGAGTCAAAGTAAGGTTAGAGACATGACTCAAGTTGCGTGCCCGAGTACGCGGTTGATGTCTTGAACACGGGCGAGGAGAGAAGTATTGGACGTGAATATTGCGAAATGGGTTGTCGATGCAACGCGTCGTCGGTTTTCTCTATCGTTTCATGTCTATTCTTGCGGAGACTCAACCACCTCGGTAACTGTTATTCCCTCCTCCAACTACAGCATTATTTAGGACCACTCTATCATGCTGTCGAGCTCCCTCCTGACCTCGGCCGCAAGCTCCAGCACGTGTGCCCTGCTCTCCCTCGAAAAAAGGTTGAGGTAGGCGACAAAGGTGTTGACGCCGGTCGAGGGATGGGGGATCCTGTCGCCCTTCCTCGCGTAGGTGAGGTGCTTGGAGATGTTCCTGGCCAGGTCCGGCCTCTTCCGGCACAGCTCCTCCGTCACCAGCCCGGACTGCCAGACGCCCTCCTTGGACTCGTCGAACGAGGCCGAGATGAAGATCATGTCGCCGTGGTACTGCGCCCCGGCGCGGTACGGCTGGGCCAGGAGGGGCACGCGCTCCGACTCACGCAGGCGGATGGCCAGGAGGAGGGACCAGTAGTCGACGCCCCACGTCGTCTCGATGATGTCGCTCGAGTTGAGTCCTGGCGGGCGCGGGTTGATCTCGACGAGGAAGCTGGCCGGGGGGTTGGCCCTCGGCGTCGACTTGGGGACCAGCTCTACGGCGCCGGTCTCGGTGCGGCGCCACTCCACCGTCGAGTTGTCGACGCGGGCCTCGCAGTGGTAGATGCCGTTGCGGAAGCCGAGCCCGATGAGCGTCTTGCCGATGGAGTTGGAGAGGACGTCTTGCTCGGCCTTGGGGAGAGCGGTCGGCGAGACGCAATCTTGCTCGTGGAACGAGTTTGACCCGACGTCGGCGCTCTTGGGGTCCTCGTCTCCGATTTCTACCGTTTACGTTAGCCTCTCTCTTTCTCTCAGAGGGCATCACCGCAACTTACCATTGAAGATGATCTTGCCGTCGTATATGACAAAATTGATGTCAACCTCGGGCCCGTCGCAGTAGTGCTCCATGACAAACTCGGTCCCGTGCCTGGCAGAGTTGTTCATGCGTCCAGCGGTCGCCTCCAGCTGCTCAATGTTGTCCACCTTGAAGACCAGCTCCGAGCCCCAGCCTCGGCAGGGCTTGACGATGATGGGCCATGGCACGTCCTCGGTGCGGGCGATGCGCATCGCCTCCTCGGCGGACGTGGCCACGAAAGACTTGCGGCCCTCGAAAGCGCTCGTCTTGTACTTGTTGGTGGCCGTCTCGTAGGCAGAGGTAGGCTCGGTCGGCAAGCCGAGCTGGGTCGCTGCCTTGGACACGGCAACCTGGTAGCTGTCGAAGATGGTGAGGATGCCGTCGACCGTGCCCGGGTACGACCTCACGGCGGCGGCGATCCTCGAAGGCATCTCGTCGTCGAAGCCAAACTTGATGGGTATCAGCGCCTTGACCCAGTGGTTGTATTCAGGGCGGTTCAGCCAATGGCCCTCGACGGCCATGACGACGACGTCGATGCCCATTGCCTCTGCCACCGTGTAGAACTGATAGGAGCACGCTCCCCTCTGCGGGAGGACGTCGCTCCCTTCCAGGAAGGCAATCGTCTTTCGCCTGAGGCCGGGCACGACCAGAGTGGTGGGCATGCGGTTGTACAGCTCGCTCTCGAGCACGTCCAGAGCCGCATCGACCGTCGTCGGCGTGGCGTCTCCCAGCCGGATGGCTCCGACGGAAGCTCTGAAGAGGGAAGCGAGGTCGGTTGACGCAGCCCATTCCTCGCCAGTGTAGACTTGCAAGGGCTGGGCAAGCGAAGTCGTCTTGTCGATATACTCGAGGTCCTGCATGCGCTTGGGGAGGATATCTGCCCGAATGATGTTGCCGCCGCTGGTCGGAGTCACCAGCTTGATGGCGCTCGATCCCTTCGAGATGGCCGCCTCGAGCGTCTCAAGCAGGAACTCGAACGCTGCCGGGTGGCCAAGTTCTGAGGGCTGCAACGCGGTCCGGTTCCCTTCTGACGACTCGAGAAAGACCTGTGAGCCGTCATGACGTAGTGCGAAACTGTCCGGCACAGAGCTCTTCTCGAAGATGATATCTGATGACTGGAACGACTCCTGTTTCGGTAGAATCTTTTGCGACACGTTCCATGACGCCTCGCTCCCGTTGGCAGACTTTGCAATTACCTTGTAACCCATGATGTTGAATAGAAAAGATTAGCTATAGACGAGATGAGATGAGATGTCCAAAATGTATGAATGCAAGGCTGAGATTCTAAAAAAGCGAGACTTTGATATTGACAGCTGACGTGCTAATATTTCATTCTACCATTCTCAATATTCATCGTGTTGGTTTTTTTCCCGCACTACGGAAAGATGACTCTATAGAACTCTAGGCTGTTCCTATTGAGCTTCACCGGTTCCTCCTCGAGTCAGGCCTGGTATGAAAATTCCCCGACTCGGACATCCTGAGTGAGAGAGCAAATGTCACCTTTCACCGACAAGGCCCTTCAGTTCGAAAATGTTTTTGCTCGTCAAACAAAACTTACAAGTATGCCAGCGGGTTTGGACAAGGGGGCTCAAGTCGTTAAAAAAAGGCTGACTGTGAGAACTTTCTGACTGTACCTTAGATCTGACACCATCTCAGGCCTGACGATTGGCGGTAAAGCACGTGCTTTCAAAGTCCAGTTGTTTGAATTGTTAGTCTGAAAAAAAAGGGAAAGAAGGAAGGAACCCTTAAAATTTTGAGACCTTTGTTAAGCGAGGGTTTCTTTCTTCCCTTGCTACCCTTTAGCATAATCTTTAGCATAATTCTGACAGGTGTAAGAAATGACTAACGACTTGATTAGAGGCACAAGGCATTTGACTGGAAAAAGAATAGCGCTTCCGTCTAACCTCGAGGCCGCCCTACCAGAATCCTTTAACAAAGATCCCCCGCCCCTTGAGCTAACCGGAGAACTGGACCCTTTTGCGATCCGACGTCAAGACGAGGGTACCGGCCCGAGCGTCTCCATATGGGACAAGGTTTATGCCATTTCCTTCAGACGTGGGGACATGGATGGGGGGGGGGGGGGGAGCGAGAAGGACATGGGGAGAGAGCTCTCTCATCTTCGGCACACACAATGTACGGAGTACGGAGTGCCGAAATCTCGCTACAATGTCGCAATGCGCGATACCACCCATACCTGTAAGTACGGAGTACTACGTACCTTTTTGAGCGAGCAGGAAAAAATCACTAGGGTAGGATAGGGATGTTTTGTTCCTGTTCCATGCATCTTGCCCTCTCTAATTCTTCATTCTTCTTTTTTTGTTAGTTTCATTCTGGTTTACTTTGACTGCAGACACGTTATCATCGTTTATGCCGTATACGACACTGACTCTGCCAGGAACGTACGGTGTACATTTACGACTAATACTGATTGACATAGAAAGGGAAACAAGAAGATACCCTCATTGTCAGAAACACACGACTCTCCTTTCCCATCATCAACTACTAGAACGGACGTTGCTGCACTCGAAAGGGATTCAGTACGAGTGGTAACCCGTCTCATAGGTGCAACTTCTGCACACAACTATGAATCCAGACTCGTCATCACCACCGTCGATACTCGCACAAGAAGATGAGAAAAAGAAACTCGACCTCACGTCACATGAGCAGGCCATCCTCGACCGGCAGCTAAACGGACTTGACGATGAGGCCGCGAAGCGCAAGCTCGGTCCGTGGACCTACGCGACGAAATGGGACAATCTCGTCCTGATTCTGAGCTCAATGTTGTGCATCGCAGCTGGAGCGTCGAATCCCCTCCTAGTCGTAAGTTGATGT
This sequence comes from Trichothecium sympodiale, assembly GCA_003012115.1. Classification (NCBI taxonomy): domain Eukaryota; kingdom Fungi; phylum Ascomycota; class Sordariomycetes; order Hypocreales; genus Trichothecium; species Trichothecium sympodiale. The sequence continues at coordinate 32,424 of PXOB01000160.1, forward strand.
TTCCCTAAAACTCCTTGACAGCTTTCGAACAATAAGGCCATTCTGACTGACAAACTGAAAAATAGATCATCTTTGGTCAACTCACCGGCGTCTTCACCGGTTTCGAAGAAGGAACCGTCTCCGAAGCAAAGCTTCGCGCAGAGACGCACAGGTTCGCGCTCTACTACGTCTACCTCGGCGTCGCCATCTTCACATTCATCTACCTGAGCACCGTCGGCTTCTACTGGTCCGGCGAGCGCATCATCCGCCGCCTCCGTCGGGACTACCTCAAGGCCATCATCCGCCAAAACATGAGCTTCTTCGACACCCTCGGCACCGGCAAGGTTACGACGCACATCACGTCCGACATGACGACCATCCAGGAGGCCCTGACGAGCAAGCTGTCCATCGCCCTCTACGCCGTGGCCAACTTCTGCTCCGCCTTTGTCATCGCTTTTGTCATCTACCCCAAGCTCGCCATAATCCTCTGCAGCATCCTCGTCGCCATGATCCTGGTGACGACGACGGCCACGCGTTTCGCCGTCAAGAACGACAAGAGGTCCAAGGCCCTCTACAGCTCCGCCTCCGGCATCGCGCAGGAGGCCATCGCCTCCATCAGGCACGTTAGCGCCTACGGCAGTCAGAAGCAGCTGGCCGACAGGTACGAGAACCTCTTGCGCGGCGCCGAAAAGGCCGGCGTCAGGGCCCGAATCTACACGGCCTTGCTGATCGGTTGGTCGAGCGGCATGCCCTGCTTCACCTACGCTCTGGGATGGTACGCTGGCGGCGTCTTCCTCGCCAGGGGCCAGACCACTGTCGCGGCCGTCGTCAGTTCCACCGTGGCCATTGTCAACGGTTCCTTTGCCATGGTCCGCGTCATCCCCACCGTCGAGAACTTCATATCCAGCATGACGAGCGCGAGTGCCACCTTTGACATCATCTCGAGGCAGTCCTCCCAGGATCCTTTCTCCGACACTGGCGCGAAGCCCGCCTCTGTCGAAGGTGACATTGAGCTCAAGGGCGTCGAGCTCGTCTACCCTTCCCGAAAGGACGTCAAAGTCTTGAAGGGAGTCGACATCTCCATCCCTGCCATGAAGACGACCGCCCTCGTTGGTCTCTCAGGGTGCGGAAAGAGCACCATCTTTGGTCTCCTCGAACGTTTCTACGAGCCCACGGCGGGCTCTATCCGCCTCGACGGCAACGAGATTCAAGATCTGAACCTGAAGTGGCTACGCAGTCAGATGGCTTATGTCGGCCAGGAACCAACGCTGTTCAGCACCACCATCTTTGAAAACATCCACCACGGCCTGGTAAACTCCAACCTTTCGGAAACCCCCGAGCAGATCAAGGAGCGCGTCATCAAGGCGGCCAAGCTGGCGAACGCCCACGACTTCATCTCGTCGCTCCCCAACGGCTACGACACCGAGATTGGCGAAAAGGGAATCTCGCTCTCTGGTGGTCAACGTCAGAGAATTGCCATTGCGCGTGCCCTTGTCTCGGACCCCAAGATCCTCCTCCTGGATGAAGCCACCTCCGCTCTGGACACGCGATCCGAAAAGGTCGTCCAGAAGGCCCTCGACAATGCAGCCAAGGACAGGACGACAATTGTCATTGCCCATCGCCTATCCACGATCCGCGCCGCGGACAACATCATCGTCATGAAAGCCGGCCAGGTCGTGGAGCAAGGGAAGCACGACGAGCTGCTCGCCCAGAACGGCATCTACGCAGATCTGGTCCAGAAGCAGCAGATCACGGACAGCGTTGCCAAGACGGATGCCAGCTCAGAACTTGGTGATGGTGACGAGAAAGCCCTTACGGACGCCGCGACTGAAAGCCCCGAGTCAAAGGAAACCCTCGACTACGACGAGAAGAACGGAGCCGCCGCTTCGGACAAGGTCATCTCCCTAGAAGAAGGAGACGGCCAGGGTGAGACGAACGACGACGACAAGATCAAACCCAACTTCTGGCTCGCCGTCAACGTCATCCTGAAGCTCAGCCGCCCCGAGAGGTGGCTCATGATCGGAGGAGCGACGGCAGCCTTCCTGGCCGGCTTCACCCTCCTCCTGCAATCCATCTGGTTCGCCGAGGTGCTCGAGGGCTTCACCATGAAGGACACGGAAGCCATGTCCAGGGACGTCAACTTCTGGTCTCTAATGTTCACCGTCACCGGCATCTACGCCTTCATAGTCGCGAGCTCCAACGGCATCTGTTTCGCCATCTCGACCGAGCGTCTGTCTCGCCGCGTCCGTGATGCCTTCCTCCGGAGCGCCCTGCGTCAGAACATTGGCTACTTTGATGACAAAACCCACAGCACAAACCACATGGCCGCCAAGCTGAGCACCTGCGCCTCGGACCTGTCCGGCCTGGGCGGTGCCGTCATCGGCAGCATCATCACATTTGTCTCGACCATCCTCCTCGCCTTGATCCTGTGCCTCGCCATCGGGTGGAAGCTCTCGCTCGTGTGTATGGCCATTGTCCCCGTCCTCGCCTGTCTCGGCTGGGTCCGCATGGAGTTCATCTCCGTCTTTGACGGCAAGATTCGCCTCGCCGGAGAGCGTGCCGCCGCCTACGCCAGCGAATCTGTTGGTGCCATCCGCACCGTTGCTGCCGGCGGTCTCGAGCGTTACGTCCTCGACAGCTACCGAGCCATCCAGGCGGAGCAGGCAGCCAAGTCCCTGCCGCCCATCCTCCGCTCCTCGGCCATGTACGCCGCCTCCCAAGGCTGCAACTTCTTCGCGTCTGCCCTCGTCTTCTGGTACGGCAGCGGCCTCCTCGCCAGCGGAGAGTACACGCTGAAGCAGTACTACACCTGCCTCATCGGTCTCATCTGGGGTGCGGGCATCGCCGGCGCCCTCTTCAACTTTGCCCCCGACATGAGCAAAGCCTCCCACGCGGCACGGGACCTGAAGCTCTTGTTCGACAGAACTCCCGAGATCGACACGTGGAACGAGTCGGGCCGTCGCCTTTCCAAGGAGGAGTGCCAGGGCCACATCCGCCTCGAGGGCGTGTCGTTTGCCTACCCCACGAGGCCCAAGGATACCGTCCTCCGCGACTTCGACCTCGACATCCCCGCCGGCAAGTTCGTCGCCCTCGTCGGCTCCAGCGGCAGCGGGAAGAGCACCGTCCTCGGCCTCCTCGAGCGCTTCTACGACCCGACCCGCGGCCGCATCACGCTCGACGGCCAGGACATCTCTGCCCTCAACATCAACGACTACAGGAGCATGTTCTCCCTCGTCAGCCAGGAACCGGCCATCTACTCTGGCACCATCCGCGACAACCTCACCATCGGCCTGGACCCGGCCAGGCCCGTCTCCGAGGACCAGATCGTCGCCGCATGCAAGGACGCCAACATCTACACCTTCATCACCTCCCTCCCCGAAGGCTTCTCGACCCTCGTCGGCTCCAGCGGCAGCATGCTCTCGGGCGGCCAGAAGCAGCGCCTGACCATCGCCCGCGCCCTCCTGCGCGCCGCCCCCATCCTCATCCTCGACGAGGCCACGGCCGCCCTCGACAGCGACAGCGAGAAGCTCGTCCAAGAGGCCCTCAACGCCACGAGCCGGGGGCGTACCACCGTCGCCATCGCCCACAGGCTGTCCACCATCCAGCACGCCGACATCATCTACGTCCTCGACCAGGGCCGCGTCGTGGAGAAGGGCTCCCACTCGGAACTGATACAGATGCGTGGCCACTACTGCGCGCTGGTGCAGAATCAGGGGTTGTAAACACAGCTTCGCAATGCTCTCTCCCCCTTCTTCTCACCAGCTTTTTAACAAAACGAAATCTTTTACCTTTCTCATGAAAATAGAGCCTCATGCCTTGCGATTTATCCTCTCAAGTTTATCCAAAGGCTTCGAAATGAAACTTATTGATTAATTTTTTTATTATATCACACATCATCATGTTGAGCATCCGTAGCTTGGTTATCATGAATATAGACAAATGCATGAATTTTTTCTTCGCAGAGTTGACTTCTTCTCCCCGTCACAATCTATCTCTCAGTTTGATAAAAAATAGAATCCTAAAAATATAAAAGGGAAGCAAGGGTTCATCATCATCTATGCACATAATCTCTCCTATGTAACCTCCCCCCCACCCCATTATTCCCCCCCCCATGTTGAATTGCAACGAACCCTGCAACACCACGAACTCCTGCACTGTGGCGTGTCCCGTCGACACGTTTACAAACTTGCCCAACAGGGGTGTGTAGTCATGCATATTTACATCAAGCCGCTTCCGAATGATGACAGCGGTGTGACTCGTATTTTCTGAGATGTGATTGCATGCAACTACAAACCAGGGGTTGATGAACCGGTAGATGGATTCTCATGTACGACATACTTTAATCCCGGCCAACAACGAGGGCGGGACGAAGCATGCGATTTAATGGTTTATATAAATACACCCAGACCTAGGAACACGATGACAGAGGTAGATTCATGTTAACACAACACAATTAGGTACGAGATCGGGATTCAAATTAAGAGACAAAGTAAAATCGTTCATTCATAATCATAAATGCGTGTACCTAAACTTTGAGGCTGATGCTAAGTAGCAAGTGATGATATGAAGCAAAAAATGAAAACCCCAACTCCACGCTAAATACAAAATGCAGTTTGTGTTCGTCATCTCATATCGAAAAAAGAATCCTGGCGCCAACTTTTCGTTTGTTTATAGGATGGCGCGTCCACCAATACCTTTATAAACCATCAAATACAATCCACCCGAAACTTGTCAAAATACCGCATGCCCTTGTAAAACCAATAATGAGGTTGAAAAGGGTAGCGTAAAATATGCGAAAGGTTTATTCCGAGACAAAAGAAACTGTCAAAAAGAGAGAAGGCTGCGATGGCCCGGATCTGTTAGTTTGTGGAGATGCTCTCCTTTAGATGCTGGATCACGTCCCGAGATAATTTTCGAGACGGAGCTGTCGAATAGTTCAGGTCGGGCTGGATTCCGACTCAGTATGCCGCAACAGGGCGACTGGCGCGAATAGATTTGGTGGAGGGCTGCTCCGAATAACGCCTGTGGAAGAAGCTCCGGAAAGGCCTGAGCGAGCTGTCACCTTGCAAGTGCTCATGGGAGCCAGACTTGATTGGCTGGCGGACTTTTTTGTTCTGCCAGCGAGTCTTGATGCAGTCGTCCACCAGGGCGATGAGGCCGGTAGCAATAATGACACTGTAATGTTAGTTAGTTGGGCGAAGACGGCAAGGTACTCGTCGAGGGGAACTTACTCGGCAACATCGACTTGCGCAGTGAGGACAGACTCGTCGCAGATCCACATATGGTAGGGAGGAATCCATCCACCCGCATACTCATCATCTTCGATTTGGTTGGGGCTTCGAGATTCAGGGGTAATGTGGGCTACTGGTTGGCTGCGGCCGTCGCGATGGAGGTGGAAGGAGACCGTGTCAAGGTCCTTGTCGTGAACGAGCTTCCAGAGGTATGTGTGACCCCACCACTCGAACTCGTACCTTAATGACTTTGCGTTGCCTTTCCTCTCGATATCCACGCGAGCATAGTTGCTGAACTCCAGCTTGATAGCGTTGGTGGGCACCAAGATTGCAGCGGGTGGCGGAGGACGATCGCTGGACCACGAGTCTCGTTGCATGGAACGGATCGAAGTATTGTCCCATGATGAGGAGTTGGAGCTGTGGCCTGTCGAAGGACGCTTGGAGCTACCAATGCTAGCATTGCTGGGACGGCGGAATGGGTTTTTGAACGAGTGCAGGGCCGTGGACATGGTCCGCTGAAAGCCTGGTCGAGAAGTAGAAGATGGCTCGGCATAAGCCCTCTTGGAATTGCAAACCTCACGACCAGAATCACGACAGTACCTCCTCAGAGCAAAGTTCCTCCTGGCCAAATCGTACATGCGCAGGTGGAAGAGCTGCACAGTAATGGGACGATGACCGTTGCTTCGAGGCACAACCGTGTCAACGCGCAGGTTCATATTGCCATCTGAGGTGAGGTCGTCATGGTGGATAGACAAGCGGTCTAGAGAAGGGAAGAGACGTTCAAACGAGTCTGGATCTGAAGGTCTGACAGCAGGGTCGGCTACTGACGCTCTGTATCTGGGTAGATGCCTTGGGATGTCGTCTTCCGTTGGAGCAGGGAGTCTTTCGTCCTCGTCAGCTGCCTCATCCGCAGATTCTGATCCATCGAACACGGAGCTGAAAGACTGAGCCGAGGCATTGGGAGAAGCAGTCGAGTCAATTTGTGTGACAGTGGGAGGAATGTCCTCGGGCTCTCTGTGTTTTTGTACTCGCTTTAAAGGTTCCCACGAGCGACAGGAAGTGTGAGGCGTAGACCGCGAATCTGTCGTGTAGGAAAATTGATAGTCTTCGAAATCTGAGGATGTACGCGACGAAGCATCATCGTACCGCTGGGTTCTAGGCGCCAGGGGCCTTTCACGTGGATGTGACCTCGCGGACATGGTGTGGGGTTGTGTGTATGTGTGTGTTGTATGTGCTGAAGGCATTGATAATGGTGTTACACCGAGTTGGGTGACGGTGGCAAACAGAGAGATATACAGGGGATAATATATAAAAAAGTAGAGCTTGGTAGCGGAAAGCCAATTAGGTATTAGGCAGTCTGGGCGAAAACAAGACGAGTAAGTAAGTTCTTCAGTCGAGATAAAAGAATCACCCCATATGTGACGCAGTCGGCGGTTGTCGGGCTAGCGTTCTCCGGGGGGGGGGGGGTTGGGGGGTGGGGGGGGGGGGGGGGGGGGGGGTTGGGACTTGTTGGACTTGTTGGACTGCCTAATCCTGATGGTACCGAAAGAGAGAGAGAGACTCGGGCACCGTGACAGCAAAGTTGAAGCAGACATGACGGGGTTATATCAATATAGCCGGAAAAGACGCTGCGAATCGTAAATGGGCCTAGATCGTCCCGTGACAACAGAGATGAACTTCATCTTCGCCTCATTTGGTTAAATGGCCAACGAATGTAGTTGTGTGTGCAAGAATAAGTTCAGGGTTCTAGACAGAGCTAACTCCAGAATGAGGGGTGTGTAGCAAAAGCCGAATGGGAAGATGCTCCCTCAACCCTAAGCCGCAGCAGTCGAATACGTATCGCCTACGTAGTGATTTGTGATACGCAGCAACGTAGGGAGGGTCGCAGGTCCTCGCAAGTCCTGTTGCGATGCTTGGGTTGACTGAGGGCACTGAGGGCACCGAGCCCACTTTGTTGGTGGGGCTCAGATTATCACGAGCGTGGGGGAATCAAGAGAAAAAAAAATGGACGAAAGAGAAGAGAGAAGAGAAAGAAAATACTCCGTACGGAGTAGAGAGGAGTAGAGACGGTGTCAGCAAATCCTGAGCAAGGGCCAAGTTTTACTTATCGTCTCTCGTCACAGGCCAAGGTTCCGTCCCTTTGAAGTTCGAGGTCACGCCACTCCACCTTTGATCGCTCTTTCTCTTTCGCTGGGTTCACCTTGTCCACGGCCACATTAACCCGAAATAATTTGTGATTATGACTATCAATTTTGTAGTCAAAAGACGAAGAGCGGTGTCCCTCCCTCACCAGGACAGGGTGTGTCCACGCAAACATGACCGCAGCGTGAGCCTGTCCGGCCCTTGTGGCTTTGGGGCTGGAGGGTCCTTTTTGCACTATCGTGTGTCTCAGGTACGGAGTACGGAGTACAGCACAGAGGCAACAGCCGGTAACCAGGGTATGTGAGTGTTCAGTATTGTGTTGCAGACTTGCAGCCGGCCTGAGTCGCTCCAACAATGGACAATGGGGGAAGGAAGGTTCCTGAATGGCAGCGTTGCAAGGTGGAGTGACTTCTTTCCAATAGGGGATCCATCCGGCCAACGCAGTATCTGGAACATACTTTGACGGGCAGCCGGGGAGCGATACGATTCCGCGATAATGTACGGAGTACGGAGTAGTAGTGGTTTGAGTTGCCGGCAATTGAAAATACCGTTTACAGATTTTTTTACATAGTCTCGTTGGCGTGTTGATGATGGTTCATTGGGAGAATATTGGCAATAGTTACTCCTTACCTTTTAGGTAGGCGCCGTGTCGCGTTACACCTGCCCCGACTTTACCCGTTTCAACGGCGCTCTCCTTCCAACTTTTTGTCATTGAGAGATGGCTCTTGCTTTCTTTCAACGTCCAACGGCCCGCGCCGCCTTCCACAACTTTAGTGAATTATTCCACCTTGTCGTAATTGTGCAGTTGAAAAGAAAAAAAATAAGGGCAATGGCGGACAGAAGCAACTTTACCTCCCTACTATCTAGATTCCCGGGCATTGTCTTGCATGGCAAACCTGTTCGCTTACCTCACGTTATCGCCGTGAACCAGCGGTGCCAGTACTACTACCTACCCCTAACATTCCCATTCTTTGCTTCATTTTTAACCAAGATTATTTGCTCCTTTTCCCTCCCCTCTGCAGGCTTCGCATGCTGCAGGCTGGGGCAACCTCCACTGTTCTCAATCCCACGGCAGCGGAACAACCAACAACCAGTGCGACGATGCCAACTGCTGCATTCCCGACAGCAACTATGGAGCAGGCCCTACGACCTGCGACCCTACGACCCTACTACCTTACGACCTTGCACTGTCTCACCCAATGGGGCGTCATCGGTGCCCAACGCCGTGTCAACCACTTCAAACGGCCACTGACCTGTCTCGCGGCCCAATATGGTTAGTTCTGATGATCCAATGATCGTGGGTATTTCTGTTCATTTCAGCCATTCGATGCACCTGGGGCTTTGGCCAACACCACAATGGATGCCATTTGTTCGTTGTTTGTGCCGTTTAGGGTGGCCTCCAATAGGCAGGAACTAGACCTATCGCATCAACGAGGCGCAAGCCTTGATGTAGCATCATCACGTTATCAACTCACAAACTTGGTAGGTATGCTCGCTTGCCCATGATTAACTGTAATCTAGATAGGAGTAGGCCTTACCCCGCCTCACGAGCTGACGACGTTTTGTCACCTTGACACCGGGGCTCTGAGCCCAACAACACTCGCAACGAAAGTACATGGGCTCATTGTAGCCAGACACACACCAAAGCCTCGCCTAGTGCTCACAAACCGCCCAGCCTAGTCCCAATTTTTTTGGGAAGAAAAAAAAAATTATCCGGGAGAACCCCTCAGGCACGAAGTACACTTGCACATCGTTGACAGGGCGAAAATGTCGATTCCTGCAGGTGCCTGCGCCGGTGCAGTCGTGTGTCAGCCTCCCATTCGCTTCCACCTTCGGCCAAGCCATACTTAAGAATATTGAGGGATAATAAGCGTGGTTATGTGGAGAAGATCGAAACAATCTGAAAGTAACGAGGGGCATCGCAAATTCATATGCCATCGCGACTTGGGCGCGCCACATGCCCAATTACTGCTCTTCGCCCTGTCCAGCGAATCCAAGACATTGTTGAGGATATTGGCCACGCCTCTATGCCTCTATTTTTATCAAGGATGGCCGCACACCTAGCCGTTGTGGTGGTACCTTTGGCCCTTGATCAAAGACCCGCCGTACTGCCACTTGGACCTTCGACAGAAGTGATCTGGCAGGGTCTTACCCTGAGAGACATGCATCGAAGCACGTTCTGTGCATTTGACACCCCAGCCATTCATCCTTGAACCTAAGGCCCGAATTTGGCGTCATCGCACTGCGGTCCGATGCAGCTGTTCCTTTTTGCTGCTGCTCTCCGGGTGAGCCTATCAAAGCCATTGGAATATCACTATCAGGCTCGTTTACAGTGTCCTGGACCTATTCGATACTGAAGAATATCAGCTTCCATGCTGTATCCAAGTCTTCCATGATCATCCACCCCCCTTCGGCAGCCGAGTGCGTCTCGGGTGCTGGAGTTGAGTCCGATAGGCTACTTGAAGCTGACCATCATGTCGATCGAGTCCCTTCTTGCCTGCTGCACGAAGAAACCGACGGCTGCTTTTATCGGTATCTTTTTCCCTCGAGGCAGCAGCGGAGTCATTACACCAGCCAAAAACCCGATCATTGGTCAGCATCCGCACTACTCTCGAGACCCCCAATAGAAGTTGGTTGCAAAGTGCCTCGAGGGCCAATTCACGTCCCCTACGTGCAGCCAAGTGGCTGTTCACGTGCGGAGTTCCTTGACTCGGATAGGTGAGTGCCACACCTCAAGCCCGCTTAAGACAACAACCAGCATGCTGTTGTCTATATCAACAAGTGTCAGCACTCCATGTCCCTTGGCTTGCATAGTGTCCGAGCTTCTGCTCACTTGATCAAGGACCATCCAACCATTGTCTTCGGCCGTACTCCGTAAGTAAATCAAAGGGAGGTTTATGCCAACCGTGCAACCGTGCAACCTGTAACCTGCATTCGCCGAGGCCGGCGGTGTCTACCTGTCACAATAACTTCATATAATACTATGTCATCTGCAAATCGCCCGTCTACACCGAGAGATACACGATGCAAAACACAGCATCGTCATTGTCGTCGTCATAAATATGCTCAGGTAAGATTCGGTACTGTCAAAGATGCAACGCACTGACCTTATACCTGGGTTTTGCTGCACTCCAACGTCATTTGCCTCCCTGCAGACAGGCTCGCCCCGAGGACTTCCCGTGTGGCAAGCGGTGAGGGAGCGCAAAGCCATCGGTCAAGGATCAGGGAAGATGGGCAGGCAGTGAGTGTATCTGGGGTACAATACGGAGTAGTCTGGCGCACTAGGGAACATGTCGCGTGGACACTTGTGTTACTCTTTGTAAGCATTAGTAGATATATCAACTACTATGGTTGGTAGCTCAGTAAGTAAGGGTTGTCTGGCACAATTGAACTGCCAATGCAACTCGTTATAATGTATAGCAACGTAGTATTTCACCGTATAAAACGTGCGCACTTGGCACTGGATCAAACCACGTGAACATACTTGGGTTGTAATTTACCGCATCAAACATGCGTGTGTATATCAAGGACAAGAATAAAGACAAGCTACGTACGTCCCGCCTCATTATTACCACCCCAATCAGAATACTTTTTTCAACGAGGGCGCAACAATGTGTCATGTCAAACAACCAACGATACAAACCGGTCCCTTCTCCTAGCTTGCCTTGGTACTCCACCCGACCCAACTTCTTGGCATGACCCTCCAGATCTTGACCTCTCCGCTGCGTAGGTCGTCGAGCTTGAAGCTCTCCTGCTTGACCTTCTTGCTCTCCCTACCCTGTTCCCAGGCGCGGACCTTCTTCTTGGTGCCGTCCCACTCGGAGACGATGGCGACGTGATCGGGCTTGCCGACCTCGACGCTATACTTGGCGTGCATTGGGCCGTGCTTGCCCTGAAACCGGGCGTTACGGATGGAAAGAATGTCGCCGGCACGAATCACATCGTGAAGCTGCGTCGAGGCGTTGGCCATGTTGGAGTAGACAAGCGCGCCGTAGGAGCGCATGCCGACTGGGCCGAGGGCGTCGGGGAAGGGCTTGAGGAGCTCTTGGACTAAGCCATAAGGAGTCCCGTCGCCGACGATGCTGTCTTTCTTGGATGCAGCGGCCTCGCCGATATGGCGACCGAAGCGCTCGTAGAATGACTCCATCTGATCCTGGCGGAGAGGGCGAGGGGGGGGTTCATGGCGCTGTTCAAGTTCTACGTCAGAAGGATCATAGGGGTCGTAGCGTGCCGAGAGGATGGACTGGGAATAGTCTTGGAAGAGGACGAAGATTTCTCTCGTGATGACCGTCTTGGCTCCGCCGTTCGTGGTTGTAGTTTCATCGCTCTCAAAGCTGATATCCTTCCTGCCTTGGAGAACTGGAGGCACTTGGTTGGCCTGCTTCCACCAGCCGCTCTGTACGGCGAGCTCGATATCGTTAGCAATGAAGCCGGAGTCTCCACGGTTGACTTCGACAGATCGTCGGCCGCTCATGCTGCTACGAGGAATATCCGTTGACAAGCGACCTCGTGCCCCAGGGGTCATGGGTGGTGCCCGGCGCTCAGGAGGAGGCGACTGCGGGTCTCCGAAGTATTCTTCTTCCTCAATCTTAGGCCTCTTGTAAGCATAGCCCGTTGCATTGTTATAATGGTATGGGTCAAGTACCTTTTGATCGGGCGATAGAATGGGCTCCTTGCCTGGGGGAGGTGGCGGAGGGGCTGCCCGAGGGGCGTCCATTGACCGACGTGTAGTCTCTGGAGAGGCCTTACTAGGTGGAATAGGCGGAGGAGCTGCTCGCGGAGCCGTAGCTGTAGGCACTGGAGGAGGAAAGCTCGGAGGGGCATCCGTGGTTGGTGACACCAAACCCACATCCTCAACACTCGAATCGCGAGCGTGGGCCTTCAAGGCAGCTTTGTGTGGAACTGAGGATGCAATATCGGTGTCGTAGTCGCCCTCGTATTCGCTGCCCTCCTTCTCGTTCTCCTCGCCTGCCTGATGAGGCCGTGTCGGTATCGGTGTAGGGTTCATGTCTGCTGTAGATTGCCTACTCAGGTTACCTGGGGGTGGGGGAGGTGGTGGTCTGCTTGCAGCAGGGGGTGCCGTGGCAGGAATGGGAGGAGGGGGCCGGCTATTGCGCTTCGACGCAGCGGCTAGCGGTGATGAAGGCGAGTCTTCCGAGCGAGGAGATAGCGGGGGTGATCTCATTGGTAAGCTCACGGGCTGAGGAGGGGGAGGCATTGGGGGGGATCGATGAGCTGTGGCAGCAGCCTCAGGAACTTTGTCCTTGGCACCGCCAGACAGCTCGTCATCGGATTCAGAACCTTCTGTCGGAGTGGCATTCTGAACAGGAGGTGGAGGCGGCGGCGGGCGACCTAACTGGTGTTAGCTTTCCAATGTTGAAGTTAGGTGGTCTTGATCATACTCTCTGCCGGTACGGGAGGTGGTGCAGGTCGACCGCCTAGGATTGGCGGAGGCGTAGCGTAGGACTCTCGACGAGCGTCTGGTCCCGGATCAGTAATTTCATCTCCCGCGGACTTGCAAGCCTCTATACCTTGGGGTGCTGGTGTAGGTGCAGGCGTCTCTTCATCCTCTTCTTCGTCCGCCTCTGCCTCTGCTACCGGCTCTGGTTGGCGGGCAGGGATAGGCGGAGGGGCTGCCCGTGGGGTAGGCTCGTGTTCCTCCTCTTCGCGGGAATCGCGAGAAGCCTCAGACAGCTTTCGTGGACCTCCCATACCGGGCAACGCCATAGCTGTGGGCACAGGAGGAGCAGATTGAGGGACAGGCTCCTCAACAGCATCTTCAGCAGGGGCAGACTCGTCTGAGGGGGACTTCACGCTGCTCTTCTTCTTAGGGGCAGCGGGAGCCGGCATAGGAGTCCCGAACATTCCATGGAACCCCATTCCACCGCTCATCTTCGCCATCCTTGCCCGAAGCTCTTCCCTACGCTTAACCTCAGGATCGACATCCTCGTCGTCTTCCTCCCCCTCTTCCCCTTCCTCTCCCTTTTCTCCCTCAGGTTTACCTTCCTCCTCTTGCTTCTTAGGTCGCGGAAGGGAAGCACCGCTTTGTCCACTAAGTACCTTGGACAGTCGTTGTGTAGGCTCGTCATTATCCTCGCGCTCATCCTCCTGTCCCTCGGTAGTATCTCCCGCTCCAGACATGTCAGCCTCGTTGCCATCGTGCACAGGCTCTACAGCAGGTCCTTTGGAGGGCTTCCGTCGAGGTGGCGGTGGTGGTCGCGGAGAGCGAGGCTCATCGGTGGATGTTCTTACACCACCAGAGTCCACACGCTCAATACTGGCAGTGTCCTCGCCTTCAGCGGCATCTTCAGCCGGGTGAGCAGCTTCGGGTTTCTTCGCAGGTTTCGCAGGCTTCGGCTTTTTGACGGCAGCGTTTGCATGTCGTTCGGCTTGCTCTCGCTGCTGCTGCTGGAGAAGAGCGATACGTTCTTTCAAGCTTGTAGGTTTGGGTTGGTCTTCCTCGTTGGGTGTCTCCCCTGACTCAGTGGGAACCAAGCCGGCTTTGCCCGCTTGTTCCTGAGTTTCGGCCTCACTTTGTTTGACTTCAGGGTCCTCTTCCCTTCTGTAGACCTTGGTCGTAGGAGCCGCCGTGGGTGGAGGCACGTAAGCATTTCTGCTGGGGGGCGGCGCCACAAACGGTTTCTTGATAAAGCCACCGCCACCATTGCCCCCTCGGCCTGCACTCAAGCCTCCAGGCTTAATTGGCGCAACTGGAGGCGCAGCAGGTTTATTAAACGCAGCAATACGATCCTTGAAGGACGACGGTTTCTCGGAAACGGGAGGCGGACCTGGCTTAGCTTTGGCCTTTGGAGATGTTACTGGAGGAGGAGTGCCTTGAGTTTCACGCGGGGGGGCTGCTGGAGCTGCCGGCTGGACACGAGGCTGCTCTACAGGCCTCGACTGTAGAGGCACAGGAGCTGGCTCGGGCTCGGCAGGCTTCGGAGGTTCCTCAACCTTGCGCTCGGGCTCGGGCTCGGGCTCGGGCGCAGGCTCCCGCGGGGGAAGAGGAGCAGGAGCAGGAGCAGTCTCGGTCTTTGTAGCTGGCGGCGAAGCAGGCGTAGCTCCGGGGGTAAGAGAAGACTCAGAGTCCTTCTTTGGCCTTGTTCTCGTTGGTCGCGGGGGCGCCGTGGGCTCAATCTTCTCTACAAAGTTGCGGGGGAAGATTCCTTCGCGCTTGGAGCCATCTGCGCCCACGTACTCGCCGCCGTACCAATCGTCCTCGTCCGCATCCGTGACAGTGATGACCTGGCCGACGTCAAAGTTGAGGTCATCCTCGTGTGGCGACGAGTACTCGTAAATGGCCTTGACCCGGAACAAGGCAGCCATGATGGGCAGACGGGCGGGCGCGAGGGGGAGAAGTGGAGCGAGGAAAACAGCAAGTTCGAGCTGCTGCGGTTGTCACTGTCACCACTTCCTTCCGGGCCCTGTGGTATGCGACTCGTACTCGTCAAGGCCGTCTTCTGTATGTGAGAATGTACGCAGTAGGGAACAAGTCCGTAGACGTCAAGACAGAGGGAACTGCGTCAATCAACGTGCTGGTGTACTTCGTAAGGTTGTCGTTGCGTCGGAGACGTTGTAGTCGCAGTGTAGTGTGGGGCAGAGGGCTGGCTCTCGGTACGCCGTAGCTGCGTCAGCTATACATACTAACTTGTAGGTAGGACGGGGTGAGAGGTGGGGAGATGGGAATGGAAAGAAAAGCAAGTTGGCGGCAACCCGGGAATTGCTGGCCGCGGCACTGCGCTCTATGTACTCACCTTTGACAAGTTGCAAAAAAAAAAAAAAAACAATAGTTAGACTGGTCGTCTTGGTCGCTGAGACAGCTCAACTCCAAGACGGCCCGGAAAGAGTTCTGAAAAACGCGCTGTGCAAGGTATTTGGTCTGCTCGTCGAGGGAGGGGAGGGAGATGGGGAATGGAATCTCATCAGAGGGGTACTGTAAAACAAATCGAGCACTGACTCTCGCCCTCCAAGAAAATGAGGAAAGCGCTAAACAGGTCGGGAGGCTGTGCTCTTTGCTGGCTCTACGGGGCGTAACCAGCGTTGGGACAAGATCTGCGACAGCGTGCTTCAGCGCCCCCGATAGCTACCGACCGCGGGGAGAGTCTTTTTTTTTTTCTGTTTCCTCTCGTCCTAGGGGAGGGGGGCACCTTTCCACGTAACTGTAGGCACCGATGCTAAAAGCCCACACACAGCGTGCACGTTAGGCACTGTAGCGGCGCCGGCTGCCCGCCGAGATTGACGACGTCACAACCCAATCGTTCTCCTTCCATTCGTCACACTGCAAACATGTGATTGGGTGCAGCTTACGGAGTACTCCGTACGGAGCATTAGAGCTTGGTTTCCAACATACCCGTCATGTCACGATTGAGAGGATGAACCTACCAAACAAACCAACCGCTGCACCTCTACGTTTCAGTATTTATTTCCCCCCATTCGGAAATGACGCCTCATGCCTTGCCCTTGCAGCATGAATCTGCCAGCTTAATGCACTAGTGATAAGCGCGGGGCTGTGAAACTATCAAGGACCCTTGAAACGACTCACACCTTATGCGTACCTTGGCTATTAGCCATGGACAGAATATTCCGACCCAATACGCAACCAAATGTACTGCCAAATTAGGCCGGTGTATTTTGGTACCGAGTGATGGTAAGTCAAGCAACACTCCCCGTTTCTAGAATTCGAGGCCCAATGTGGCTTCTGTGGGGTCAATCGGTCAATTTCAAGACAGCAATGAAATCTATGTCTTCTTCATCGCATTACCAACCCCGAAAATGGACTAATTGTATCAACCGTTGGATCAAATTCGATGTCCCTTACTTGCCCACTAGCCCACATGGTCCTTCTCGATAATGATTTCCTTTCCAAAACCAGCAACATCCGCAATGACCACCGATCCTAGTCTCTCTCCGATACTCCAAGGTAGATATGATGGCAGCAAACGAGCGTAATGGTTCTCGACCCTGATAAATACTTAAAAGACATGCATGCACTCCTTGAAATCAGGGACATGATCATGTAAAGTCAGCGCCTGTTAATATTGTCCACGGCCTTTCCTGGTAGTCCAAGTCAAAAGGATGAGGGCGTCCAGCACAATCCACATAGGGGTCGGCGTGTTCTTGTGCGTGTGATAGGCTAGACAGATGAACCTCCAGACTCCAAAGGCCGCGGCGATGCCCACGGCGATGAACTTGCTCGCAGACTTGAGCGACGGCTTGATGGGAGCTCGAGCGTCGTTTCTGACTGTCGATATGGGTGTCATATCATGCATTGTGGAGAGGACACCGACAAGGGAGCCTTTCTTTCTTTCTTTCTTTTTTTTTCCCCTCAAAAGTATTGCTGCTAGAGGCTCGTGATGTTCATGGGGTCGTGCTATGATACTGGCCTTGAAGATTTGGTGGAGCACTTACACGCGAGCTCCCGTTCAGGTAGTGGGGGTTGGTGGTGGTTTGAACAACTGCAAGCGTTCGTTCACCTTTCAACTTGGAAAAACTTCATCTTTTATATGAGTACCATCTCGAACTCCCAACCACGGCTTATAAAATCTTTTCACAAACTTAAAATTGAAGAAGAAAAAATCAATATCAATCTCACCACGGCAACTGCCAAACTCTCTTTTAATCTTTTCAAACTAACCAGCGTAATTTCTCGCCACCCGCACATCCAAAAAACCATGGACATTTTCGAGGGCCAGCTCAACTCGGTCCTCAACGAATCCTCCTCCTCCTCCAACCCAGCTCCCAAAACCGAGGAAGAACGTCTAGCCCGCGCCCGCGAGATCGCCATCAAGCACGCCACGATCCTCCAGCACCGAAAAGACCTCGAGGCGGAGATATTGGACAACGTCATCGAGCTCTCCACGTACCCGCAGTCGCCGAGCACCACGGCGGCGGACCCGACGCCGGAGGACGCGGCCGGCTTTCGACGCCTCGTCCGCTTGTTCCAGCCGTCCGACTACGACGAGCTCGTCGAGGAGCGCAACGTCAACGGCTTGTGCGGGTACGCGTTGTGCCCCGGTGCGAAGCGCGGGCAGGGGAAGAAGGGGACGTTTGTCATACGCGGCACCGCGATTCTTCCCAGGGAGGAGTGGGACGCTTGGTGCTCTGATGAGTGCAAGAAGCGTGCGCTTTACATTAAAGTCCAGCTGAACGAGTCGGCTGCGTGGGAGAGAGCCGGGTTGCCGGATATCGAGATTGATTTGCTCGACGAGGGCGAGGCGACGACGACGAGTGAGACGGATAGAGTGGCTAAGCAGCTCGCGGACATGAAGCTACGAGAGGAGGAGCGCAGCGCCGATGGCAAGGCTGCTTTGGCCTTGGAGAGAGGTGACAGCGCGACGCAGCCTGCGGCGGTCGAGGTGTCTCTCAAGGAGAAAGAGGTTAGGCCGATTGACGTATTTGACGACGGTGAGTTTGAGGACGTGGATGACTACGCGGCAGTAGATGGCTACAGGGTCAAGTCTTTGCCCATACGAGGACCAAAGAACTCGTGATAAAAACAAGTCAACATCTACGGCAGGCTGTAATTTAATAGGAGCAGGTAACGAGGACAAGGTTAACTAGGATGAGGCCACAAATTGATACCCCAATTCAAAGCAACCTTGATGCTCGCTACCGTCTAACCCGTAACAGAGCTAGCGGACAGCCGTCGCAGCGTCGCAGCGTCACCATGGAAAGCAAAAGGACATTTCTTGGCAGTCAAGTATCATCCCCGGCGTCAGCCAGAGGAATCAACGACACCTGTAGGGTGAAAAGATCCTTGTTCTCTTTCATCAGACCTAAACGAAGATCTAGAAAAGCAACTCAGCAAAAACGCCTAGAGCCGCGGGGGAGCTAACCCATGTGCCCCGCTGTTTGGAGAATAAACGCAGAATGCCAGACACCCCATAATGACCATAATTTTTTTTTACTTCGTATTGGTATCGCCGTAATAACCGTTCCTTTTATTGAACCCCCCGGAGTACATGAAAAGTCGTAATCGATTCGCTTAGTCGCGGCGGGGACGGTCGCCGAACCTGCGGCCACCACGCTGCTCGGGAACGTTCTGGGTGACGGGGACGACGTTGACGGGAATCTGGTCGAACTGTTGTTTTCATGTGTTAGCCAAATTTGACCAATTAAGCAAGTTTTTAAAAAAAAAACCAGCGATTAAGGAAGAAGTCATAAAAACAGTAGGTCGGAGGGGGTCAGGAAGAAAACTTACGCCAAGGTGCTTGAGCAGGTCCTTGGTCTCGCCATCGACATCGAGCTGGCCAGACTCGGTGTTCTGGGTAAAGTCGAGAGCAGAGACCTCGGGGACGTACTGATCCTTGCGCTCACGCTCCTCTTCCTGAAGCTTGAAGGAGATGCCACGGACGGGACCGCGCTGGATACGCTTCATCAGGTGGGTGGTGTAGCCGGCAATCTTGTTGCGGAGGCGCTTGGAGGCGATGATGGCGATCTCATCGCAGATGCGCTTGTTGGTCTCGAAGTCGAGGGTGAGCTTGGGGTAGTACCGCTCAATGATGACCTTGGCGGACTTCTTGACAGTCTTTGTGCGAACGCGACCCATTTTGGCGGTGTTTGTCGGTTTTGGGGGGGGAGGGGAAGTTTGGTGGTGAACGACGGTATTGGTGTGAGACGGTGCTGGGGGGGGGAGGAGAGAGAGGAGCTGAAGTTCTTCGAGATACTTTTTCCCTTGGTGTTTTTTTTCGACGGTGTGGTGGGGTCTGAGAGACTGGTAGCTTTTGGGGCTGTGAATCACGTGTGCACTACGGCTCGCTTAGGGCAGTTTAAGCAGCAACGATCTTTCCCGAGTTGATCCCCAGATAATGCCGGTTCCGCTTAGTCATTATGCTAGGGAGAACAACTCGCATTAGCAGGACATGTGAATTAAAGGTATAGAAGACCGACTAAGTAATGAAGAAATCGTTGATGAAAAGATGTTTGCTTCGTGGATAGATTGTAGTCTACAATTCTTGGGTTACATGCGGCGTCAGGCATATGACACGTCTCTATTATACAAGTTCAATTGCTCCCTATGCTGGGGCGTTCCATCACCTTAGGCCGTAGCTCTGTGAACTACCAACAACAATCTTCTCGTCTGGCCGGCTTTGCCGAGCCTCGCCGCCTACTACCTCATCAGCAACCATCCTCATCCTCTGCTCGGAGACACGAGCCTGCTGGTAGGACCGGGTGCGTGGAAGGGGACCCTCGTGGTAGATGCGGGATTGTCCCTTGGCCTCCTTGGCAACGAGCTGGGCTTCCTCGCCGGTATCGCGGAGTTTCAGCATCACTCTGCCTTCTGCGCTAATGGAGGCAGAGTGGGGGTCAACGTATGCCTTGGCACCCCCGTACGTTGTGACATCGAGGTGCTCGAGGCCACCAATGGCTCGCTTATCAGCGGCCTTTCCCTTGTTGATCTTGAAGCTAAACTTGCTGTCTCCCTGCGGGACAGGAGCGACGAAACCACCGACACCAAGCTTGGCACCCTGGTAGCCGTTGCGAGGAGAGAGGATACGGGCCTGGACGGGCGCACGTCTGGCTTGCGGGCCGTAGATTGGGTGGTTCTCCATAACGCTGCCCGTGCGAATATAGCTGAGACCGGCTGAAGGATGGCTGGGCGGAGGCCCAGACTTGCCGTAGGGGTTGCTGGGGGCGGCGTCATGGTTGCCCATCTGGAGGATGGACTGATGGAAACCCACGGGCTGACCCAGGGGAGCCAGATCGAGGAACTTGGAAATGAGCGCGTAGAGAGTGACGCGATTGCTGCGCAGCGTCCGCAAGTAGCTGGTGAACTGAGTCTCCGTGATCTCGCTGACCTTGACCGGAGCAGGCATGGGGTCGCCCCTCTCACGGGCCTCGTTGTTCTGCTGGGCAGTCATCTCCTCGGCCAGCCTCTTCCTCAGGAGCTCCCTGAACTCTGCCCGCTTCGGACGGACCTTTCGCTGCACGTAGCCGATGAACTCGCCCTCGTTCATCTTGGCCAACCAAGGACCCGAAAACTTCCACCTCTTGTCGTCGCCCTTTCCTCGCTCAAAAGTCGTAAAGTCCATGTGCTCCTCGAAAACCGACTTGCCCCAATTCTCCGACGCAACGTCCCTCTCCCTCCTGAACTCGGTGTTCACCGGCACGTTCATGGGGATCCGCATCTCCTGGAACTTCTCGAGCGACAGCGTGTGGTCAGAGGCCGGGGAGAAATCGGTCACGTTTTCGATGCAGTCGACCTGCTTCACCCGGATGACGGGCGTGGTCGTCGCCATGGTCGTCTTGAGCGGTAGGGGACGCTTCAGCCCCCAATCCCCCTTCTCGCGGGAGGTCAGCGGCGATATGATGGACTGGTGCAGCGGATGGCGTTCGGCTCCCCATGGTGATTTGGCGTTGGACATCTTGATGACCTGGGACTGCGGCTCACGGAGAGGCTGTGGGAGCGCAAACATGCGAGAGCCCCGGAGCAGCGCCCCGCCCGGCGATACTGTGCGGCCCCCCATTGTGATTAATGGTCGTGAGCGGCAACTTCAGGCGGGGGGGAAGAGCTCAGAAGTTGACAAGGGCTTTTTTTTCGAGGTTTACAGGCTTGCCGTCGAAATTGAAGCTATTCTGGTGACCCCGGGGAAAGTTGGGAATTTTCCGTTTAGCTGCCGGGTAAACGCCGGTCTCGACTGACGCCCGCTCTCACAAGGGCATTTCTGATTTCCGTGTAAATTCAATCTACCCTGAGATACAATCCTGAGGGCGGGGTGGCATATTTCACTATTGCTTGCCAAACTCGTTTCCTAATCTTTGAGTTGTTTCATTCAAGTCTCTCTTTTTATTTCTCTTCAACTAGACTTTTATGTTCTTAATCTGTATTATATCGGTTGAGCGTTTCACAAGGCCATGCAAGCTGTGAAAAAGATGGCTTCAAACGTTTACCAGTCACCAGCACTCACATTCGAACTTGTTGCCAAATGCTCGGTAACGAAACTCAACGATTGAAACTATTTCAACAAAGACGACAGTTACTAATTCAAGCGATAGACCACGAGGGCACGTGCCTCTAACCTCACACTGCCTCATGGCCCTGTGCAGTTACCACTTTTCATGCCCGTAGCGACTCAGGCATCGCTAAAGGGTCTCACGCCTGAACAGCTCGAGGAAACAGGCTGCAGACTCTGCCTGAACAATACATACCATCTTGGCCTAAAGCCAGGTCAAGATGTGCTGGACTCTGTCGGTGGAGCTCACAAGCTTCAAGGATGGAAGCATAATATTCTCACGGACAGCGGCGGGTAAGTTGTTTTTATTATTACAAAAAGAAATCGAGTTCCTACGAAGCTCAGCTAAAAAAAAGTGCATCGACAGCTTTCAGATGGTCAGCCTGTTAAAGTTGGCAAACATAACGGAGGAGGGCGTTCGCTTCTTGAGCCCTCACGACGGGTCCCCCATGCTGCTCACGCCAGAGCATTCCATCTCGTTGCAGAACAGCATCGGCAGCGACATCATCATGCAGCTGGACGACGTCCTCGTCACCACCTCCCCGGATCACGCCCGCATGCGCGAAGCCATGGAGCGCAGCGTCCGCTGGCTGGACCGCTGCAAAGCCGCCCACGCGAAGCCGGACCGGCAGAACCTCTTCTGCATCATCCAGGGAGGCCTGGACCTCGAGATGCGCAAGGAGTGCTGCGAGGCCATGCTGGCGCGGGACACGCCGGGCATCGCCATCGGCGGGCTCAGCGGCGGCGAGGCCAAGGACGACTACTGCAAGGTCGTCGAGGCGTGCACGGCGCTGCTGCCCGACCTCAAACCTCGCTACGTCATGGGCATCGGGTTCCCGGAGGACCTGGTGGTCAGCGTGGCCCTCGGCGCGGACATGTTTGACTGCGTCTGGCCGACGCGGACCGCCCGCTTCGGCGCCGCCGTGACCAAGCACGGCGTCCTCAACCTGAGGCATGCGAGGTTCGCCGAGGATTTCGGTCCGGTGGAGGAGGGCTGCGGGTGCGCGTGCTGCAAGCCCGACGGGATGGGCGTCACGAGGGCCTTGATACACCACAATGCTGCCAAGGAGACTGTGGCGGCCCATCTCCTCACCATTCACAACGTGTACTACCAGCTGAGCCTGATGCGGCAGGTGAGGGAGTCCATCATCGAGGACAGATTCCCAGCCTTTACCCGGGAGTTTTTTGCCAACTTGTATCCCGACAAGGACAAGTATCCCGAGTGGGCGGTTGGGGCGCTCCGGAGAGTTGGTTTAGATTTACTCGCATAGATATATATATAGAGCAGTTGGAGGACAAAAAGACAAGGCGCATCGCATCGAGAGCCGTTGGGAGGGGGGCGTTTAAAGAAAGACATGTATCATTTCATGTGCGTTTGGCATATTATTTTTTTTTTTTTTTTTGGCTACCCATGATTTCGTTTCTACATCACTGATTACTGCTCGTCAAAACCATTTACAGGACAATGGCAAGGCCACCAAACAGCGCAGCAGCCATGACAACACCAAACTGAACCTTGAGGTCAGAACCCAAGCTATCATCATCATCGTCGCCTCCGCTGCTGTTGCTGTCCGAGCTGCCCGTCTCCTCGGCATCATCGCTGCTGGTCTCCTCGGTAGTAGTGGTCTCGGTCGAGGTCTCAGTAGCCTCGGACTCGTCAGACGTCGTGGTGGCAGCCTCGCAAGCGTCGTCAAAGTTTTCGCAAAACGTGGCGAAGCGGCTGGCGACGAGGTAGATGGTTTCGGGGTCGGCCGTGCTGGCCCAGTCGGCGCAGGTCGAGGCGTACTGGTCGAAGTCGTCGTTCCACGTAGAGCTTCGGCCGCCGCAGCTATAAAACTCGGATTTTAGCCCCCACAACTATATTGCAATCTTCTTGGATAAGGGACTCACCAGTAGCACTTGGCTTGGGAAGCGTAGCCTAGATCGGTGAAGCCGGGGGTAGCCATGGAGCAAGAGGCGAGGACATCAGCCAGATTGGAGCAGCCAGGGTCCAGCGAGGTCAAGGATGAAGTGATGGCATCAATGTCGGTGGTGCTGGGGATGTCATCGTCATCAGGCCCATCAGTCGTGGTAGGAGCATCAGTCGTGGTGGGAGCATCATCATCGGAGCTCGTCGAGCTGGGCTCATCGTCGTCGTCGTTACCACTATTGGTAGCAGTAGGTCCACCACCGCACACGGCCAAACTATCACAGAAGCCACCAAGCTGACCATACACTAGATGTATATACATCAGTAATCAACATACACAGCGAAACAACAATAGCTCGATGAAACATACGGTCAGCGTCGGTGGACATGGCGGGCATCTCGTCAACAATGTAGCTGGAGCACTCGCCATAGGCGTCCGCCACCAGCTTGGAAGAGTCGCAGCAAGCGCATTGCATGAGTTCGTCAGGGTTGGCCGTGGCGATGGCCTCGACGCCTCCGAAGCTGCTGGCGCAGCCGGCGAGCTGGTCAAAGACGGTGCTGCAAGCGTTGAAGTCGGCGTTGGCGGCGACGAAGACGCCGTTGCCCAGGCGAGGAATGGCAGCGGTGATTTGGGCAGAGGCACTGCCGCCGGTCATGAGGAGGAGAGCGAGAAGCATCGTGTCTGGTAGGTTTGCTAGCAAAATAACGGAACACAACGAACGGTAATAAACGATCAAACGAAAGCTGAAGAGGAAGAGCAAGAAGAAGAAGAAGAATGAGAAGAAGAAGCGCGTCCTCGACGCTTTGTATTAATTAGTACTACTACTATTCAGCCCAGCTCATCATCTCTCTTCCATTTCGCACCAATAGGGAGAAGGGGTAAAGTTCCCTGTAAAATCCTTCAGCCCTTTTTTAAATATTTCTCCGTACGGAGTATTCGTCGCGAGAAAGTGAGTGAGGAGTGAGTGAGAGAGTTAGCCTAGGCATACAATTTTCGCCCAGAAATCGCGGTGAAAACGGGGTTTAGCAAATAGTTTGACCATTCAGAGTCGAGGCCAAGACCTGCGAGGCGCTTTTTCTCACGGCTCGCAGGGGAAACCAACACCAGCAGTGCCTAGTGCTGTCAATGGTGTCGTGCGGCTGAGGAACGAGGTTGCATTTCCAATTTCCAATGGGCGGCTTGTTCGTGTTCCCACGTGGACATATTTGTACAACGCATTTCAATACTATTGAAATGCTGTCGAAACACTATCGAAATGAATGCTGAAAAGTAAAACAGTAGAAGCAGATTTCTGTCCATTTGAGGAGAAAAAAAAAAAAAAAAAAAAAAAGGCTATCGACCGTCTTTGAACCAAAGAATGACTATAAGCTGTAATTCATAAACGTGCCTTGACCGTTAAAGGACTTGAAGTCTAGACCCCCCTTACAAGGGCACTTAAAAGGCAATAGCCGATATGAAGATCAAGGTTTGTCCAATCATCTTAGACATGCGGGAATTCATGCTTCTCGATGGAGTAAGTGCACTTGTTCAAGACCCCTGCCTTGACTTGAGAAGCGTTTCTTGGCCTAATGCATGTACTCTGTACTCCCACAGGATCAGGTAACCACCCTCAAGTTGATAACACTGATGGATGAAATTGAATTAAATTGAATGAAATTGAAATAATTATCGTGGCGCTGATTTCAATCTACTCAAAGGATTCGCGTAAGGGATTGATTAAATGCGTGCGACAGGTGGCAGGCTACCCATGAAGCCAGAAGGGGAAAAAGGAAAAAAGAAAAAGAAGTAGAAAAAATAAGATATAATTAATTTGTTTCATGATATATCTGTGCGATATCTTTACAATTCGTTCCCCTCATCCTATTATCAATCAACATTATTTCCATCACAACATCTATCGCAGCACTACTCGGGCAACAGTCCATAAACAACGGATGGAAGTGTATGTATACTTCAAATTCTTAACATGGTAATTCCCGAGGTTCGCGTAAATTCGTCGTTGCATTAAAATCTCATGGTATCGTTAAAAATACAGCCAAGCACCAGCATCAAATGTCTCCCCATCCCTCCCTCGGCCCAAACCAACTCCCAAAGTCCAGCTTCATCAGCAACCGGTTGATCCCCCCAACCCTCGCAGGTACATACCCGACCTCCTCCTCGCCGCCCTCCACAGCCTCTTCCACGCCTGTGCTTTCCCACTGCGCCGCAAAATCGTCATCCACTTCGAGCTTCCTCAGCGCCGTCACAACATCGCCGATGCCTTGCTTCACTTTGGCTTCTACGCCACGGAGGAGCCGCGTGACATCTTTTTCTTCGGCGTGGAGGTCGACGAAAGCATCCACCACGCCGGCATCTGATTCCAGGTCGAGGGATGTGTATATCGAGTGGAGGCGGTGAACATGGGCAACGAGGTGGTCTATGTGAGAAAGTAGCGTGTATAGCGGCCCAGTAAAAGTAGGTTGAGTGAGTAAAAGGCGATGAGTCAAGGTGTTGATGTAGAGTTTGTGGGCAGTCGATAACGTCTGAGGGTCATGCGGAGGCGATGATGACTGTGATGTAGGTTGTTGAGTTGAAGTTGGCTGCAGCGCCGGTGCACTGCTGTCTTGAAGCCAAAGATCATCACCATCATCATCGTGGTTCTCTAAAGAACTTGCCTCTGCACCCTTGTAGCTTTGGCTTTGGGAACCGGCTCCACCAGTCGATGCAGGTTGATTATCCGACATCAACCATTCCAAGTATCCGTCCCATAAAACGCCAACAATCTCTGTCTGTAAATAAGCCTCAGTCTCGCCCAAGAAGAATATGGCTGCGCTGGCTGTCGTCCAAGAGCTTCTCATTGCGCTCATTCTCGACGTCCACCTCTCTCTCATGTGAATAGCAAACTCACCCCCGCCGCGTGGAGCAGGGTGATGTCGTCGTAAGGATGTTATCTTCCAAAGATCTGTCAGCCGAATGTGTGCTCGGCGCATGGCCAGTAGATATGCATTGATGGCCGAATATTGTTGTAGATCAGATGGTGAAAGAACCATGTCGAGAGGTGAGGGTAACTGGAGACTTAGCACCGCTGGTGTTGAGAAGAGAAGATTTTGAAATGGTGAATCGGCCAACAACTTTGCTGCTTCAGCGGTGAGGCCTGGTCCTGCGGCTACTTGTAGCTTAGACTTATTAAGATGAAGCCGCAAGAGGTCACGGGCAAGCTCCTGGAGCTCGTCCTCTTCTGCGTGCTGGCTCTCTCGGGAAGCGAGAACCTGCCACGTTCGCCCCAGCACAGCTGCCACCTCACCATCCTTTACCATGACATTTTTCAACCCGTCCACTTTCTCATATGCCAGATTATCCGCTCTTCGCCACCTGTTGCGGATCTTCTCATCTGCTTCTTGTGTAAGAGCCATTGCAAACTCGCCTCGGCCCAGGAGGAAAAAGTCTCTGAGGAGCTGCAGTATCTCTACAACCTTGGAAAGTGGTAGAATCTTCTGCAGTGTGTTCTCCGAAAGCGACAACCGAATTGATGTAATGGTTCTAGAAAAGCTTGCCGAGTCTAAAGGGAACTCTAGATTCGACAACTCCTTCAACTTCGAGGAAAGATGGTCCAGCCCTCGAAGACCAGAGTCGATGGTGCTTTTGACTCGCACATGGTTCAGCGACTTGCCAATGAACAACATCGAGGAGGCTGCTCTGGTCGTTACAAACGAGGGGAGCAAGCTCGAGTCGCACCTAAACTCTGATCCATCGGCCGCCACCTCTCCTTTCTGGACAAAGAAGTCTTGCCCGCCAAAACTTGGAAGCCTCCCATAGAGGATCCAAGCCGAGACCTGCTTCAACCACGCCGCCTCCGCCACTGCGACGAGGCTCATGGCCGTCTCTTCAATGTCCTTGTACCCGCTCTGCAGGTCCCTCCTCAAGCGATCCATGACAGCTGCAGCATGGCATTTTTCGTCCGCCATGAACTTGACCAGCTCCCACAGCCACTCCATCCGCCTAGTCCACGGCCTGAACTCCCCCATGACCGCCGTCAGCGGCACGATTCCATAGGCACCCACGAGCTCGGCGTCATCCTTCAGTATGCTCTCCTCGACCTCGAGGACCTTTCTCTGGAAGGCCGCGAGGTGCAGCGAGTCGATCGCGGAGGCTATGGCGCGGCACACGGGCGAGGGGTGCGAGGCGGAGATTTGCGCCGTCGAGGTTATAAGCTTGACGTGCAGGTCGCTGAGATGGGCGGCGCTGCCTAGAAGCTGTCGTTCGGGAGGCGAGAGGCCGGCGGCTGAAGATGTGGAGGGGAGGTCAGTGCGGAGGAGGGGGGACGGGTGTCCCGAGAGGGAGAGGAGGATCTCATGGAGCATGCTTCATTTAGTTGGCTTGGAGCTGTTAGCCTTCAACTGCATTTCAAAGGGTGATTTGATTAACAGGCACGTACCGATCCGTAGTGACCCTCTTGGCTCGGATAGCGTCGCAGATCTCGTTGAAGATGAGAATACTCGCGCCGAACAGCTCGAATCGACACATAAGCCGGTCTCGGCGAGAGGCTTTCGAGAGGTGATGCTGGACGTATGACGCGACGCGTCTGGCCGGAAGCTCGGCGCGCTCGAGTCTGTGCCAAACGTACTCGCGCCGTATTTGGCAAAAAGAAAACCGAGAATCTGCTCTTCTATAGTATTTAGGTTGTTAGTGAGAACAGAGTTAGCTGCGCGTCATGTTTCGTAAAGATGCTTTGGATTGAAGCTCAGGATTGCAACAGTGATGCTGGTGGGGTGTCGAGGAAGGGTCTATGCGGAACCTTCCGCGACAAAGGACGTCACACGATAAGTCTTCAAGAAGTACTATAAATGCCATTACTACCTATAATCAGATTTTATACTCTTAATAACTACAATCATAATTGATTTGACTACTGCAAATACCGACTTTTATAGGCATACAGGGGCATGCCCGTAGATGGACTTGGAAAGCTAGTCATGGACAGAATATTCCGATCTAGATACAACCAGATAGCCGGCCAAACAAGGGCTGGTGTATTTTACTCACTGGCCTCGAGTTTGAGACCAAGTTAATATTCAATACTTGTTGGATTATATACTACTTGTAAAGCTCAAGTCATTCATTCGTTAATCGTTCGCAACCCTTCCAATTCACTATCGTTGCCGAGCCCGCCAAATCTAAGCACTCTAAATACTTCAATCGCCGGTTCGAAGGACTAATAAGGTGCCTTGGAACGCTTCTTATCCTTCTTATCCAACAGCGGGCGCGAGCTGGTGATGCTGGCATTATCACCATATGTGCTGAGGGCGGGCTCTTTGCCACTACCATTGGCTCCAGAAACGGAGACATCGCCAGCGACCTTCTGGCTGCCTTGACCGCCGACAACGACTTGGCCACCTCCCTTGACATTTCCAACGACCATGCCCTTGGCAACACTCTTAATGATGGCACGGCGAGAGACACCCGCCACATCAATGTAAACCAAGCCGACGTTCTTGAAGCCGCCACCGACGTTGCTAGCCACCTCGCCGGCTTCAGGACCCCAACGATGGCCGACGACGGTGGTCACGCTAGATGCTGAGCCAGCAAGCAAGTTTCGACCTGCCTGCTCGACCCCATCGACTACTGTATTGAACGCCATCAAGCTCTTGTTCAGCACACCAGGCTTGTACGATTCGATGGGATTTCCCTCGGCGTCATAGCCCCTAGTGCCGCCGTTCTTCCTTTTGGAGATCGTAGCACCAAAGTTCTGAGCGTACTTGCTGATGCTGCCAACAGTCGACGCTGATAGACCCGCAGCCTTTGTGGAGAATGTGTTGATGCGGCGAATGCGCTCATGGGTGGAGGGGTTGAATGTGACAGGCTTCACGGGTTGCGTACTCCTGGTGAAGTTGTCTGCCCCTGAGGCCATGTTTCGCGTGATGAAATCAGATGTGGTGATGAAGAGCTGAGACGCCTCGGTGGCTTTGGTAACGAGCGACGATTTTCTGTAGGATGGATGCATGTCCTTTCCAACATACTCTTGCACGGCGGGACCGATCTGAATAGCTTGACTGCCATCCTGCGGAAGGCTTACCACGACGGGATCTGTTCCATGTTAGCAAGGCCCTGGGTCGATATTGGTGGCCAACTTTGCTTACCCTTCGAGCCTGGTTTAATGGCACTATCCTCGACCATCTGGAAGCCCTCGCCAAGCTCTCCAATGACACTGCCGTCTTCCTCATCCACGAGCACGATTCTACCACCATTCTGTGCGCTCGCGCTGCCCTGAGCATAGGCCTCCCCAGCTTTGTAGTCGGCAGGATTGTAAGCCGGGGGCTCACTCGGGAAACCCGCTTCCCTCGCCTTGGTATCAGCGGAAGAGGTAGTCTTGTTCTTGGCGTCACTGCGAGGAGCAGCGGTGCGTTCTAGGAAGGCTGTGCATTGCGCCAGGATCGTCTCGAATGTGTCAACATCTTCCTGCACGTTCTCTCGACTGCCGACTCTAGGGAACTCGATCCTCGTGAATGCGCCGCTGTCGGGCCCTAGATCCCATCGCGGGATCAGGTAGCTGGTTGGTGGCTGGTGGTAGATCTGGGTCGTCGCGGGCATGGGGAGGTCGAGCTCGGGAGGGAGGTGCAGGTGTAGATAAAAGTCCTCTTCGCCGTTGTCATTCGCCCCTCCGTTGGCGCCGGCCGAGGGGTCGGCGAAGCCAGAAGAGGCCGGCACCATCAATAGCGACAGCGTTTGAGGCCCCGAGGGGGTAAGGGATTCTTCGTGGCCATTGATGATCTGGTAGGCGTTGATGCCCTCAACGGCGTAGAGGAGCTTGGGATCCTCGCACAAGGTTAGCCAACCCAGTCAACTCACGGGAAAAAGGCGATCTACTTACACTATGCCCCGATGCCATTTTGGTGGTCGGAAATAAAAAATTTGCTGTGCCGCAAGCTGATCAAGGGTTCAACGAGGGGTTGGATGCAGGTCAAAGATGGGTCGCAGCGGGCGGAAATCGAGTGCACAAAGCTGGAAAGAAAGGATGAATACAAACAACGCCGGATGAGACGAGGGGTATTTAAGAGGTAAGACCGTGGCGAAGCCAGCTACACCTTTTACCAGACGTTTTTTTCGCTTTCTCACAATGGCGAGCTTCTTTTCTGGTCAAGTGGCGCTTAGGAGCTCCAATCAGATGGGCGCGTAAAGGTGATGGTGCGCGCAGAGATGTGGGTTACAGAGATGAATAGACAAAAGTGAATTTCCTCGAGCTAGTTCTGCGAGCGATTCGCTGCTATTATATGAAGGGAGGAGCATTTTTAAAAATAAAATCGTTTTCATGCTTCGCCTCTCCTTTTCGCCATATGTTAGACAGGCCTCCAAAATATCTGGGCGCAAGTCAAGTTCTCCATTTATTTGTCGTCATCGCGTCGCAGAACCGGTCTCAAGTTCGCGGGGCATTTCACGATCGGGACTCTGTACGAAGTACAAAGCTGTAAGGTAAGATTGAGCTGAGCCTAATTGAACGTTGAGACCCGCTCTTTTGCTGCTTCAGCCACAGTTGGACTTGCACAGCCACAGCTGCATGACTTCCCATCTCATTCTTTCCCCTCCTGTGTGGTTCAGTTGCGTACATCACAACAAGAGACCCAGAACGATTGATCCCCAACAAAAAAATCTTCACATACCGATCTTCACATTGCTGTTCAATCACCCTCAAAATCTCTGCCATGTCATTTTGAGCCCGGGCTCAACTCCTTTTTCAAAGACCCTCCGAATAAAAAGCCACTCTACCCCCAACCAACGATGCCCGCTTTCAGCTGGTCACCAGGACTTCAGGTCAACTGGTGTCACAAACGCTGCCCGTGACCAGACTAAGGCATAGACTCCGGCGCGAGCCGATAAAAATCGACGAAAGGCATAAAAAGTTGGTGCGGGGGTTTCCAGACAAAGTTTTCGTCGAATTTCGGTAGTGCAAGTACCTACCTACTTGTACCACGGGGTTTTCTACAGCTCAGTATCAAGGCTCGGTAAATTCTGTTTTGCCAAGATTGAGGCGACTTTTAATCGCAACAACTAAACATGTTGACTCTGATTCTACTGACATATCAGAAAACATGTGGCCTCTTGGCTGACTTTGGCTCATAGAGCTCCTCTAGACAGGAAATGTACAAATCTGACAAAAACCTTGCCACGTAGCTCACAAGCTTCCTCGGCCGTCCTGACGATGGCCTTGTTCACATCCGCGCGTCTGACGCATCACACGGTGACAATCATGACCGCAAGAGCTCGCAGGGTTATCTCATCAAACTGTTCGGTGATGTCGTTGTTTACAAGGCAGGTAAGCAAGCTATATATAGTCACAACCTCTCCGTGCGCCAACACGGAATCGGCGCGGGCCCCCCGATCTTGTACTCATAGCGACGCCGGCAGTCTAACAACTGCAAAACAACAACAGACCCACGCCGGCATAGACCGGATGACCGGAACTCAGGCCATGATGCATACTAGCCGCACCAGTTAGGGGAATCATTCTGCTTACAAGTAGAGCTCCATCAACGCATTGAACGCAAAGGGGCATGCTCAAACAGCAAGAAGTGGACATTCATCTTTAAAAAGCCGAAAGAATCTCACCGGATTGGAGAAGTCGGTTGGTTTGGTGCCGAAAATTACGGGGTAATTGAATTCAGTATAGTCCGTTACCCCTCCAGTAACCGGTTGCGTCCACGCCCTTCTGTTGGCTTGGCATCTGCTCGACCGTTGAAAACCGAACACTGGTCTTGACCGGCTAAATGCAGAATTGCGTGTGATTCTGCGCCCCTCGATACTACTCAAAGGTTTCAAGAAGAAAAAACCCCCGAAATTCTCCAATAGAAACCCTCCCACGCGGGACATTGTAAGGACACAAAGATATCTGAACATTGAAGCAAGTGTCATCGAACCCGACCAAGCCGAGCCTTCCCCATCCACCCGAAGACCGTAGGCACTGGATCGGACCAATCAATTCCTTAGCCGCCCTCTGACCATGCCTGAGCGGGGTTTGGTTTCTTTCTTTTCTTTCTTTCTTTTCCCTTGGTCTCAAGTACCCGCAACATTCACGCTCACAATCATTCCACACCTTGATTTGTAACCCGTCTACCCGTTCAAAAAGAGGACCTCGCATGCGAGGCGAGTAATATATACAATCCGCCCCGTTAGAGATGAGGAGCCTTGCGGGGTTGCTATCCAATGAAGTCACGGTGCCCCCTCACTGGTACACTACGCCAATCCCACAAAGGTACCACTTCTTGTCGTCTATCCGCTATGGGGGTCATGAAATCAGTCGAGGTTACTCCGTACAATGTCACAATATTGACGTGTGCGTACATACTTGCTGCTATAGTAAGCTTCCGGGACTTACTTGATAATCGGAGCAATTGAGATTTAGCACGGAGCTACTCCTCTTGTCAGGAATTTGCCTTGGGGGGGAGGGGAGGGGGCGTTACGTCAAACCGACTGCACTCTACATCTTTTAACAAGCTTTCTCGTTCCTGAATTTAGTTTATATATCGGACCATCGGGTAGCAACTTTACAAAGAAGTCAGATTTCAATCACGACGCAAATCTTTTATTCATCGAGCTGTGCTGTGCCGTACTGTGCTGCACATCATGCCTGCCGTCAAGGGTTTCGACATCATCGACATCCGGGGCGACATGCCCGAGATTGACCTCAAGGAGCAGGTCGTTTCTATGCTGAATCAGAGCCCGCGAATGCTTCCTACTATGCTTGTGTACAACGACAAGGGACTGCAGCTGTTTGAAGAGGTATGTTTGTGAAAAAGAAGAAAACATCCCATCATGTTCTTTAATGACTGCAATCGCTAATTCAGCGCTAGATCACATACCTTGACGAATACTATCTCACCAATTATGAAATCAACGTCTTGGAACGCTCAGCGGCTGAAATGGCCCGCAAGATCCCAAACGGAGCCGTCATCCTAGAACTAGGTAGCGGGTCAGTCACCGTTTTCCCCCTTGCAATCTGCCTTTCTTCTCCTCCTCCTTCTTCTTCTTCTTTTATATTTAACCCTTCCCTGGCCTTGGGTCTCTCTAACTATCCTTTGAAGCAATCTCCGCAAGATTCAGCTTCTACTCCAGGCTTTTGAGGATGCCGAAAAGTCAATTGATTACTACGCCCTGGACCTAGACCAGAGCGAGCTGCAGCGTACGCTTGCGCAACTCCCTGCTTTCAATTATGTGAAATGCCATGGACTATGGGGCACCTATGACGATGGGAAGAAGTGGCTGCAAGAGGGAGACGGCATGAATCCCAGATGCGTGATGCACATGGGATCCAGTATTGGTGAGCTCACCCATGACGGATACAATAAAAGATAAAAACAGTTCTTAACAATCACAGGAAACTTTACTCGAAAGGAAGCAGCAGACTTCCTGGCCCAGTTCGCAGCCGTTATGAGAAATGAAGACATGTTTCTTCTTGGGGTTGACTCTTGCGAGAAGCCTGAAAAAATCTAGCAAGTAACATCGATGCTGTTGAATCCTGAATACATGACTGACTGTTAAAACAGCCGCGCTTATAATGGTAAGTCACATGTAAAAAGAAATTATCAAAGTCAATTCCCCTTGATATTGACAATGTTTTGCTAGACTCAAAGGGCGTCACGCATCAGTATGTCATCTCACCCCTGATTCAAACCAGGCCAGGCCAGTCACCCTCCTCCTAACAACCTCAGATTCATCCTTAATGGCCTCGCCCACGCCAATAGCATTTTTTCCAAAGAAATTTTCCATGTCCCCGACTGGCGCGTCATTGGCGAATACGTGTACGATCATCCCTCTGGTGGTCGGCACCAAGCCTTCGTATCACCGGTACGCGACGTGACCGTCCTCGGCCAGCACATCAAGGCCGACGAGCGCATCCAGATTGAGCAGAGCCTAAAGTATTCCCCCACCGGTCTCACGAGGCTGCTAAGGGGAGCAGGCTTGACCGAGGTGAAGACGTGGCGGACAGATGACCTGGAATATGGTATGTTTCTTGCTATCTTTTGAACCTGTTCAGATATGCAATGCCACCCATCTCAAATTGCAATGGAACCTCTGGGGGCAAAATGAGTATCAAGGAGGGGGTGCTTGCAACTTGGGGGTCACATCACGCCATGCAACCAACAACCTCCCCCCCCCAACTCTTTCGAACTCTGGGGGCATAGCAAACCATGTCAGACGCGATACTTGAGCAAGCCTCATCCCCCGCCCTCGATCCATAAAATAAATTCACGGCAGATAAATCTGGGGATGCCGAACTAACATTGAGCAGGTATCCACTTGCTTCAGAAGACGAGCATGCCGTTCCCAAGCCAGCCTAGCATCTACGCTTCCTCTCACATACCCACGCCGTCAGACTGGCGATCCCTCTGGCAGGCGTGGGATGTTGTCACCAGGCGCATGTTGCCCGAGCAGGAGCTTGGCGAGAAGCCCATCCGCCTCCGCAACGCCTGCATCTTCTACCTCGGCCACATCCCAACGTTTCTGGACATTCAGCTGTCCAAGGTGACGGGCGAGCCACGCACAAAGCCAAGCTCGTTTGCGAGCATCTTTGAGAGAGGCATCGACCCAGATGTTGACGATCCGGAGAAATGCCACGATCACTCCGATATCCCGGACGAATGGCCTCAGGTTCATGAGATCTTGACGTATCAGGACAACGTCAGGACCAGACTCATGGGCTTTTACGAGGGCGACATTATTCCTAGAAAAGTAGCCAGGGCGATTTGGCTAGCCTTTGAGCACGAGGTCATGCACATTGAGACGCTCCTTTACATGCTCCTGCAGAGCGACAAGACTCTTCCACCGCCGCACGTCGAGACGCCCGACTTTGAGGAGCTGGCGCAGCAGGCGAAGAAGCTGAGGGTCGAGAACGAGTGGTTTGATATCCCTGCCCAGACAATCGACATTGGCCTCGATGACCCCGAGGACGATTCCAATTCTTCCGGGCATTTTGGATGGTGAGTTGAGAGAGACTAACTGACAAGAAACCAAACCAAGAGCTAAGCTAAATGGTGCCAGGGACAATGAGAAGCCTGCCCGAAAGGCAAATGTTCATGCCTTCAAGGCCAAGGGGCGTCCCATCACCAACGCAGAGGTATGTATCTTTTTTTCCATCCCATGCTCCTCTGACCACATCTGATCTCTGTCCCAGTACGCCCAGTACATGCAAGCAAACAACGTCGTCACCACCCCGGCGTCCTGGAAGGTCTCCAAATCCCCTTCCCGACCAGACTCAGCCGTCGACATCCCCCTCTCGTCATCACCGTCGACCCCGGAGGAGGGCACGTCGCTCCCGGACTCGTTCCTCGACGGAAAGTCGGTCCGCACCGTCCACGGTAGCGTTCCCCTCGCCTACGCGCTGGACTGGCCCGTCTTCGCGTCCTACGACGAGCTGGCGGCCTGCGCGGCGTTCATGGGCGGACGGATCCCTACCTTTGAGGAGGCGAGGAGCATCTACGCTTACGCCGAGGGGCTGAAGAAGAAGCATCTCATGGTGAACAAGCTAGCCAACAACATCCCAGCTGTAAACGGGTACGTTCACCCCATTTTCCATTTTACCCAACTTGAATCTATCTTAACTGACACATCTTCTTCGAAAAATAAAAGACACCTCATCAACGATGGCGTAGAGGAAACGCCCCCATCATCCCTTTCCACCCCGACGAACAGCCCCGAGCTGTTCATCGACCTAACCACCTCAAACGTAGGCTTCAAGCACTGGCACCCAACCCCCGTCACCTCCCAGGGCGACCGCCTCGCCGGCCAGTCCTCCCTCGGCGGCGTCTGGGAGTGGACCAGCTCCCCCCTCGAGCCGCACCCGGGCTTCGAGCCCATGCCGCTGTACCCCGGATACACGGCCGACTTCTTCGACGGCAAGCACAACGTCGTCCTGGGCGGCTCGTGGGCCACGCACCCTCGCGTCGCGGGGAGGAAGACCTTTGTGAACTGGTACCAGAGGAACTACCCTTATACGTGGGCTGGCGCCAGGCTGGTGATGGATGTGTAGGATGTGTAGGATGTGTAGTTGGTTCAAAAAACTACGCAGAGAGGGCACAAGATTTTTTTTTTTTTTTTGAGTATGACAAGTATCACACCCTTCTTTGCCTTGGTTGTGTTTACTCCACATATGATGATGATGAGGATGAAGGTACAGATTGATTGACCCCCGGGAGGGGAGGAGAGAGTTCACTTGAGCACGATATTCGAATTAAAGAGATTACTTCTTAATCTCGTATTACACTCCTTTACTCAGAGTTCTCGCTAGCTGTTCCAGAGCATCAGCCCATCGTATGGTGGGGGAGCACTTTCGCTAAGCAGTAATTGCATAATTGCATGATTGAAAAGTTTTATTGTTTTTTTCTTTCGTTTTTTCCTCTTTTCTTTTGTCGTCTTTGTTCGGGTGTTTCCCATGATGGTCCAGTCTCAGTCATCAAGCGTATCTTCATCACTTCTGAGGCTGCCGTAGAAATCTAGCAGCAACTCGAGAACGTGACTCGGCTGCTTGACGCCATTTTCCGTTACTAAACTGCGAATCAACTCAGGGCGCTATAGAAATTCAAGTCAGTAAAAAGAAAAAAGGTAAAAGCAAACAAACAAGACTTCAAGGGGGGGTAAAACGAACCGTGTAATCGACAGCATCAGCAAGACGCTCGCTCGAGTCTTGCAATGTGAAATCCAGCACGTCCTGGTTGAACCCGAGATCCTTCTGGTCCATGACAAATCTCCGAACAAACTTGTGTGACTCGACGGCGACGTAAAAGGGTTTCCGCGCCGTCGCGGCAGCCTGCGCGATTGCGAGCGTGCCCATGCGGGAGATGATGCCTCCGCTGTTGGTGACGGCCTCGGCTCCCACAAAGACCATGTGCACCTCCATGCCCAAGCTAAGGACATGAGCCACAAAAGACTGGTCAATCTCCGCAGTCGGGATACCGTACGATCTCAGCTCCTTGACCACGCGGTCGCTCTCCTCGGCGCGAGCTTCCTCCCGGACGTAGATGACCTTGAACTTGCCCGCCCTCTGCCTGGCAGCCCTGGCCAGCAGCGTCGTGACGCTCCTCGAAGCGCCGTGCGTGAGCACAGTCATGCCCTCTTGCACGAGCTCCTGTCCCTTCTCGGCCACGCCGTTCCTCGCATCGATGGCGCGCTGGGCAAACACCCGCCCGTTGTTCAGGAGATGCTGCTTCGTCTCCTCGAAATCCGGGCCCTGGCCCTCGAACGACTTGATGAGCACCTGAGTGAAGAGGTCGACGCCGGCGAACAGCGGCAATGGGTTCTTGACCGACTGGCGGAGGATCTTGGAATGCTCGCGCAGGGTGGCCATCGTCTCCATGACGGTCGACGTCTTGACTGTATTGAGAAGGGCAATCAGGGCGTTGATGGCGGCGATGGGCTTCGTGAGGTCTGGGTTGGCGGCGAGGTTGTCATTGTAGACCTTGATGATGCTGGGTTTTTTTCCCTGATTAGTAGCTGGATGGAGAGAAGGGCAATGTGCTGCAGACTTACTCGAATCCGGATGTTGATGCTGTGCGAATCGCAAGTTCTGGCCGCTCCTCTGCCGGCGCAGGGGCCGCTGCAAGACAAGTCAGCGAGGCTGTCAATGGCAGTTGTCAATTCTGAAGTTGTACATACGAGTAGCACTGGGTTCTGGCATGTTGCTGTAGTTATGTTGTTATGTTATCGAAATGTTTTAGCGATGTGACTCAATTGGCATGCTAGATAATGATCTGCGGTGGGGTGAAGGATGACAATATAGAGCGTGAGCTGCCCCGGGGAATCCAATGACGCTACAGAAGGACAACTAAGTAGTTTTTTCTGTTTTTCGTTCCTTCCTTTTTTCATCCATTTCTGACGCAATACGGAGTAAGTCGAAACCCATTGACTTATTCGAGGCTTCAGCCTCGTACTGGGAAACACTCAGCCAAAAGCCACTTACACCTCAATGAGTTTCAAACTCTACCACAGTCATCATCACTGCCGCAAGCTTATGGCTTTCCATAGAACACAATCAAAGTAGACAAACGCACAATTTTCCGAATGATTTGCGGAGTCAACCCTAAAAGCTTGTTGCTCTCCCGAGTAGCTCGTCAAATGTCAGGCTTTGATTCCCCTCTTGAAGCGATTGCACTACTGATTACTGTGTTTATTTTATTGTCCTCATCATGTGGGATTTTGGTGGGGTTTCGATCTTGAATTCTCGGTAAACTGCGCTTATGGACTCGGTCTAGGGCGCCTCTCACCTCGGTGACATGCTCGCCCCCCCAGGATCAACAGCCGCACTTGCAAGTCGCTACACCAAGACCGGACTATTACCCAAAGAGAAAGCGACGACTTCCCTGCAACCCAGCCTTTTGGGCAAATCCTACGCTTTACGGAAAGTTAGACCTTTGTGCCTGCCTCGGGTGTTCTTATAGCAAGTCTCAGGTGTCGGTATCTTTTTTAGGCACAGTTGCAGTCGCATCTGGCCATGGTAGAGTTCGAAGTCTCATGTACCCCCCCTACAGACCATCAAGGCCCAGATGACAATGTGTTCAGATACGTACTCTGTAATCGATACAAAGTTCAAATATTTGGAGCTGACCTGGGAATATATTTGACAGCATGCCTCATTGACCGTATGTGGTTGGTCTCTGGGAATCAATTACCTACTCGTTCCAACAATTTCCCCACTCAACCAACCTTTTCAATCTTCCCATCCACATCCCCGGTCGTGCGCACCTCGATCATCGCAGGCAATCCGTATCCCCTCGATGCCCCTAAGGCCCCAAAGATGTCACGAGCTGATGAACAGGGATTATGATTGATCAGAAAGGCTCGGTAAAGCAGCGGATAAGAGGTACCTCGTTCATCGGCTAAAATGCATAACAATACATGTACCAACAACGCGCCCTCTTGCGGATCGACCGCGTTGTGCTTAAGAAAGCGGATCGTGACATCTTTGGGGCCTTAGGGGCATCGAGGGGATGCACAAATTGGGTGTGAGATATGCTTATCATCCCCTCCACCTCGTGGCAGGAATGTACCGCACGCACCGCAACATCAATTGCCATTGCCCCCTCCCTCTCCCTCTCTGCTTACTCTTTGATTTAAGTCATTGTCCATTTCAGCGCCACCCGGCATGTACAGCGGCATCGGCATCAAGCCAAGGCACTACTTCAGACGGTGTCGCGTGGCATTGAAATCCCTCTCGAGTCGAGAATTCACCCGCCAAGCTTTCTTTTACATCGTTTTGCTCCGTGCGGAGTACACGTCGCTTCTACAGATGGTAATAGTAATCTGCAGCTTCCTCGAGAGATATCCGCTCGCGACCGACTGAGCCCGAAATAGCTCTGGGCATCATCCTCATCCTCATCCTCCCCCTCACGCCCAACCCAGTTTTTTCCAACGTTCTCGCACGCCCCCCTCTCCGCAAAATCCCCGAATCTGTTCCCACATGGTAGTATCACATCTTCTGAGCTCTCTTGGTGACTTGGTCTAGCAATGCCGAAGCACGGGCCCCCCCTGAGCCAAGTGGTTGGAAACGTGTTTCTCTTCAGGGATGGAAAGGCTGAGGGCTAGAGCGCTCCGTAGCCTCGCAGCGGTGGCAAGCGCTATTAACTTAGTTGTGACTCGTGGCAAGCCTCGCTTGCACCAGTGCCTTGGAGCCCGGGAAGATTGCTGAGCCAAGGCGGTGCAGCGTACGAGCGAGTTGAGATCCATCAGCTCATATTAATGTCGGCAACCCTAACTAGCTCTTTATCGGCCGAGTCCATTGGCCTCTAATATTCTCGGCATAAAAGCCGATCGCCCTTCAATGTGCCCGATGCAGGCGTCTGTCAAACAAATCAATTGTCGGTACTCCGTACATCAACACCAGAAAAGGAATTTCTGAGGAGTTCCGACGGCTTGGCAGGCATGGCTCAGAACCAAACGCATCGTGATGAGCATCAAGATAGGAATGCTGCATATGTAGCGGTGTACTGTCTTTATCGATGATTAGTTACTCCAACATTCGACTCGGGATCGATACATGCATGTCGAGTCTCGACGAGCTACCAAAAAGCCACCTACTTGTATGTACGGAGGATGGAGTACTCCATATCATTCAAGACAGGATGCAAGGGGACGACACCAGGGATTCAAGTGCGGCGCAGTACGGAGTAGCTCCCAGACCTTCTCGGCTCTTGCTGTAAGGGGGTCAGACGGCTTTGTGTGACACGGTTCAACTATCAGCCGTGCCAAGGGGCAGCTTTCATCAAGGTGTTTCCTGTCGATGAGTCTCGATTGACTAAACTTTCTTCACATCTCAATCTTTTTCCCCCGGATGCTGTTGTTGATCATCGCGGTATCGTTTTATATCTTTTTTTAACCGCGAAAAGCGCAGCTTCTCGCTTCGGTAGCGTTTGTTGGCTCGGGTTCGGGTTGGTTCTTTGGCGCCGCTCGCGCTCTCAAGCGCCGCTTTGCATGGGTGTTGTCTTGGCCTCTCGCCACTATTATCGGAAGAAAGCGTGATGTTTCTCGGCACGCGAGACTATTGTTTCTCGACCGGCAGGAGCCGGCCACTTGCTGCACAACAGTGGAGAAATGAGAACGAGACAGAGGCCAAGACAGAAAGAGCGCGCGCTGTGCCGGACGTACCAAGATCCGAGGACTTGAGTGAGTCAAGCGAGGTAGATTTTGCAAAAAGGTTGGCAGCTCACAAGGGGTAAGATGAGAGAGTGAGTGAGAAGGTATCTTTGAATCATTTTTAGGATTTCTTTTTCATTTGGGAGGTAGCATTCCCAAGTAATTCTATAGTCATAACGGCGTCGATATCCAAAAGGCGCCGTTTATCCCTCCCAGTCTATATCAAATCCATCAAGTAAAGCCGGTTTAAGCGGCGTCAAATTCCCTTTGTAATCCTTTTTCCTGACCAAAACTCCACGGGACGCGATTAGCACTTTCCCGATGAACTCCTGTTGCAATGTGATTTGTTCATTTGTTGTTGTTGTAAATGAAAAAAGTAAGAAGAGTAGAAGCGATTTTGTCATCGTGAGATGGTGCGCGTTTAGTGATGATGATGATGTTGCTGTTGTTGTTGAAGTGTTGATACATGTTTAGGCGATTCCGCCCCCTCTACTGAACGAGAGATGGGCGTCGCATCGACTGGGCGGCCAGAGATCCCCGACGAATGGAGCACGAGTCCCGGCGAACAGTGGGCTGGAAACCAATCGAGTCCCCGCGCGGCATGGACTGAAGAGTAATGGACTCACGTCGGGCAGGAGCAGCAGCAGAAGCAGCAACCGGAGCGGCGGCAGAGGCCTCGCCGTCGTGACGGGAGATGACACGGGAGCGAAGCTCGGCCAGAGTCTGAGCACCGACGATGTCGGGGACGCGGAGGGAGACGCCCTCCATCATGAGGCGGCCGGTAATGTTGATGGCAGTGAAGCTGTCGCCGCCATTCTCGGAGAAGCTCTTCTCCATGTCAATGTCCTTGATGCTCTCCAAGCCGAGGGCGTCGGCCACGATGCGCATGATCCTGTTCTCGACTGTCTCGACGGGCTGGACGGGAGCGGAGGGGACGACGCCCTCTTCTTCCTCTTGGTGGGCCGACAGGAGGAGCTGGCGGCGGAGGGCGAAGACGTCAACCTCGCCGTCGGCACGGGTGGGGAGCTCTTGAGGGCGGGCCCAGCGCTTGGGGACAATGTCCTTGCCGCCGTAGGGAACCATGTTGCGGATGAGGTCCTTCTGGATAGCCTTGATGGCGGCGGTGGCGAGCATGGGGGTGTGCTGGGCTTCGACGTCGCTGAGGCAGATGGCCACGACCAGGTCTTGCTCTGGGCTGTCTAGGTTGGCGAGGTCAACAATCTTGACCTGCTCGACGAG
The DNA here is from genome assembly GCA_003012115.1 of Trichothecium sympodiale. Taxonomy (NCBI): domain Eukaryota; kingdom Fungi; phylum Ascomycota; class Sordariomycetes; order Hypocreales; genus Trichothecium; species Trichothecium sympodiale. Next base: position 74,469 of record PXOB01000160.1, read on the forward strand.
TTCGTCCTCGATGAGGAGCGCCTCAATCTGGAGGCAGATTTCTTCAGGGATGGCGTTCATCGTGATGGATGTGAAGAGTGTTGTAGGTTGTAGGTGAAGGTGAAGGTGAGAGCTTTACGCTTTTGAAGCAGAGTAATCCTTCTACAATTTGTGTGAGTTGTTTGTTTGTTTGAATGCTGATTGATATGAGGATGTTGATGATATCAAAGTCTGGTCATGAGGGGGAGGGAAGGGCCAACGAATATATATACGTCTAAGAGCAAAGATGCAAAAAGGTGTTCTGGGCGTGCTAATACCAGGCATTGTGCTCGTGGGGATGAAGGGGAGGGGGGTGCGTAGCATGACGAAGACGATGAACCAAGCCACACCCCTCCCCCCACCTTCCCTCCCCACCACTGGTTCGACGCCCATGCTCCTGTCATCTGGAGACAGACTAAAGGGAAGGAATCGGAACCGGCGCCACCTACTAGCCCCTAAGCCAATTGATTTTTCCCTCGCTAACCCCAGCGGACTTCAGCACAGCGACGGGCGGGCAAACGGTGAGGAACAAGTCCCCGCTCCATAGGTACTTGTTGCTCCGTTTGTAGCGTGCTTGCTTCCCAGGAGCGTGGGAAAAGTCCCTCCTCAGAGCTTGGCCTGGCACGCTGGGTTCTTCGCTTCATTGCGCGCTAATATAGCAGCGGACTCGAGAAGACGGGCGGTCGTCTATTACTCCGTTTCTCTCTTTCTTCATGTCTCTTCCAAAAGTCTTCAGCCCACGGAACAGCCGCCGAGCAATTTTACAAAGATCTTTTCTTTTTCTGCAGCCTGAAAACGATGTTGTGCCTAATCGCCATTGCCAGGCTGACATCTAGAGAGAGGGAGAGAGGGAGATGATTGCGAATACTCGTTTAGCTTTCTCTTGGCCGCGCGCAAGCGAATATCACATTGCATGGAGCACAAGACAGCTGAGTGCGTGCGTTGGCATTGATTGCGTCGGATTAGAGTTCGACGAGGCGAGGTCCTGCAGATTGTGCATATGCCGCCCTGCGCTGCGGGCGAAATCCTTCCATCGCGACTGGGAGCCTGGGACCTGGCCTCGGCTTCTTGAGAGCCTCGCTGTCAAGCAGGGTCTTTACAAGTACCTGTCTTTCACGGGTCTGCGGCCCTTTCTCCTTTTGGCCTGTTAGGCCACCATGTTCGGCTGCTACTTGTATGGTATGTACTTTCATTGGGCAATGCGCTGCACGTTTCGTTTTCGCAGTGAAGTTGGTTGTACAAATGAGCCACAGACAGCAACGTATAGGCGACGTATACGTAATACTTGGCAGATGTTGCCCACCGAAGCCATTGCGTACAGCATTGGCCCTGCGAGTCACATTTGCGGCCTGGACTCACTCACCTGAGGCTATGGTATTAGCGCCTACCAAGCCCTGATTGCCGCGCTGTGCTCCGTATCTGCGCCAGTCGCGTCTTTTCTATGGGACGCTATGCAGCGACAGCCAAGCCTTGCCGAATCGTGCGCCAACGCCCGGCGAAAGGTACGGAGTACGGAGAAGTGCGAGCGCTCATCCCTTCTACCTGGGGACGGGTGCCCGTCTGGGGGAGCACCTAGATAATCGGGCGATCTGCGCAGTCAGAAGTGTATCACAAGTCTACAAGTCAAGCCCCCGGTTATTGGGACTACCCAACAAAGGGATTCGACATGACTTCAATTCTCGAGCACGATGACCGGGAAATGCTGGTTCCGTACGGATGTACGCTATAGAGCCCTGGCCAGGAGGGCCAGTGCATTTCCCTTGAGTTGGTTCCTGGGACCTTGGCCCTCGAAGCGAGGCTTTTGAGCCCTGGGAGAATTAAAAGTGGGCGCCCCTTTTGTGCTAATTATCTGGTTTGGCTTTCAGTTGCCGTCGATCATGCTATCCAGGGGGAATGGTCTAAACCGACTAGAACGCCTCTGCGCAATTGCAGAGATGATTGGTATGTATTTCATGGCCGCGAGGAAGGCTGAAGAAAAAAACAGTCCGGCGACATCCTTTCTAAGACAAGGGGATGGAAGATTCTTTTTCTTCCCGGGCTAAACAAGAAATATTTGCCTGATGGATAGTAAGTCATTCTTATGAGCGAAGATACTAACGAAAAGAGTCGTTACAAAGTATGGCAAGGCGACGATTGGGGTCATCAGAAACATTACTACATTACTACATGGGGATCTACAACCCCCATTTTTGTACTCCAACATGGCCAAATTGCCCATCCCCAAAATCATAGGGTCTGGTCCGGAAAGATTCGCATTCGTTTGACCGAATTCGGGAAATTTTCCCGTAGTCTAAGCCATGAGTCGAGAAATCTAAATTCACGGCCAACGACAGCAAAAACATGCACGAGACGACAAACTATGTCTCGGTTCTCCTGCATCTCGAATGGAATCCCTTGATGTCTACGGAGTAGTCAGCGGTGAACGAAAGACTGATAGCCTATACATCTTATTTCACCGACACAGAGGTTTCTAGGAATTTCGGTGAGGAAAGAAGCAAGATATGCTCAGATGGCATCAGCGATGACAGCATTTACAAGGCTCGTCATTAAGTGCATCACTACAAAAATGAAGGTCAATTCCATGTCCCTTTCACTACTTCGGTAAAGAGCGAGAGACCCGAACCATGACTACAGCTTCAATGCCGCTTTACAACATACCATATTACCACAACCTTGCCCAACTCCAACGTCTCAACAATACGGAGTACTCCGTACATTCCTCTAAAAATATGAAACATATAATTCCGTTCCTCCCATCATGCCCTCTGGCAGCGTCATCGCTTTCTAGCTCTTGAAAAGCTTGTTGGGGGGCCGGGTAGCCCTTGCGCCACTACAACCAGGTTAGTCCTTGATCACCACATCCATCGCCTTTTGCAGAGCGCGCTAGAAATGCCCGTCTCTACTTGTACGGTGAAGAGATGGCATTGGGGTAATTGGGCAGCTATACTAACTAATACATGCTGTATAACAACAAGTTACGGGACGTCGGCGACGAGATGCGAGATGCATCTCCACAAAATTTCTTTGTCTGAACCGGTCTGTTTAGACGTTTTTTAATTAGATTTCTTCGGCCGAGGTACTCCGTATCTGTGTGAAATTCCCTTTAGATGCAAAGAAAAGACGACTTACATCAGATAGATGACCGTAAACTGTCCAATCAGGGTCCGAAGAAGACGATGGTTCTAGTTGAAAAAGTTAGATCTCTCTTACCAGTTTGTACTACACAATTAGCTCTGGAAGACAACAGCATTCATCGATGACATGTGAATTCGAGTTTTTCATAATCCTCAATCCCATGTTCTTCACCACGAACCGTATTTTGGAGTGTACATACCTACAAGTACGTACATACTTGTAGCATACTCCATACTCCGTACAACGTATCGTATCGAGATCGAAGCCCCCTCGTCAGGGGCCATCCGAAAATACGAGCGAAACCGACAGAATCAACCCCTGTTTGATCGTGTCCGCATCCCACAACACATGAAACACAACTTTTTTCCTCGCATACCAGTCATCGGTCATGTTATGGCCTTTGCTTCTCATTGGCTTGTATCCGAGATGCGCTTTGACCTTTGAACAACCAATGATGTTGAAGAATTTCCATGACTGCCTACAAGTAGGTTGGATGAATATATCGCTGTTTTGCCTCACGCTCAAGGCAGCCGCATTCATCAGATACATGGCTATTTCCAAAATACCGTCTTGCGTGCATATGTGTATGGAGTACATGCAATTATGTACTCCGTAGTGCAAGTAGAACATTTCGAGTCTCCAAATGCTATGTATAGCCACTTTGGTGTACTTGTAGACTACTTATAAGTTCGTGATACGGAACTTTGTCCTCAAAATCGCTTGTGCTCCGTATCAATTTTCCAGCATTGAAGACATTCAAGAAAATACTCCGTACTTCTAGTTCAACAGACTTGAGAGCTGATCTGGGAACGTTTTGGGGGCATCTCAATCAAACGGATGTTGATCGCCTTGGGTATCCTGGAGCCATATCTCCACTAGCATCGTCAGTTCTTGAGAACGGGCCAAACCCTTCAGGCGAGGCAGCAACCGTCTACCCTAACGTCATGACATTTTCCATGTTTACATATAGCAAGCCTTTTACTGCATACATCTATCACTAGATACGGGTATCAGACCTGATACCAGAAGCAATTACAGGAACAGAGATGCATGACACTTGAAGCTTCATGGCTAGGAGCAAGAAACAGCCGATATCCAATGACATAGTGAGCATGAGCAGTTCACACACATCTCAGAATACTGTGCATCAGTGATGAGGCCGAAACACTGGAATAAAATCCCTGTGATGAAATCGGAAAAACTCCATATTCTACATGGGAAGAGCTATATTTGGACACCGAGCTTTATTGTTGGCGCAAGCATTGTGATCTCTCATGACGAGCTTCATGTTTACCTCTCACCGTTAGTTAGGCTGCATCTCAAGCATGCGTACGGAGCATGTAAGTACACATGTTACACACTCCATAGATACTCACCGTTCACCGTTTGAGACGGCCCTGGCAGCTCCTTCACCGTCGCAGTAGATGACATCTTCAAGTGTTACCAACCATGTTGCTTGTCTCAGCAGAGGCCTCTGAGAGCTAGGTACTTGGGGCACCTTCCCTGGTTTGTCGTCGATGATGATCCCCCGGCAGATGCAAGAGCCCCTCCCCCCCTCAAGAACCGAACCCCTCTCCCAAGGCAACAATCTTTGCCTCGCCTCGGCTTCAAAATATCCTTCAGCTGAAGCCTCGCCATCGCCCTACGTGCTTGTACATGAAGCTATGCAACTTTCCGCTGGTACTCCGTAGAGCCCTTCCTCCCGAGAAAAAAAAGAGAAAAAAATGTGACCCTGTCTCGCTGAATCCTTCCGTTGCTTCCTTTATTCCCAAGCTTTGAGGTTCCCTCCCACTTACCCATCAAGTTAGCGTTGCGGCGGGTAAAAATTCCAATTCTGCCTACAAGTACGGAGTGACAGCTCTTTGGGTGTTAGCATTGCGCTGTTTCTGATTCCGCGCGCAAGTTTGTACCACGGAATACAAGCGCCATCTATTCTCAGGTACAAGGGCTGAAGGGATGATGCAGGAACCAAAGAGGGGTGGAGATGAACTAAAAAGCTTCGCCTGAGCAAAGTTCAAAAGAGGTGGTGGAGTAACTCCGTAATTATCCGGTTTTTCGTTGTTGTGTCGCATGCTGCGATTTCGAAGAGTTGATTGAGCCACGAAACGACGTGTACGGAGTACTAGCCACGAATTTATTACGCGTGCCGCCACCCCCTCTCTCTCGCTGATGCCGAAGTGCACGTGAGCATTTACGTATGCCGTCATTCTCTGTGAGCTCGATTTCCCACGTTCTGAGAAACGATCCAAGGTGATGGTGCCAGCTGCAAGTATAGGGCATACTTTATGACCCAACGGCTTAAAGACATTGCTTTCCAAATATTATATGACACCAAACATAAAACATCACCTACATCATGCTGTCCGTGTCCACTTATGGGTTCAAGGCCAGGCAGCAGACACGCATCGCGCTGACACTGCACTGCGTCGTTTTACAGCAGAATTCTCAACGCGATTTATTCCGTGAACACTGGTAAACTGGGCGAGCTGTTACACGATTCCATACCTGGCTTACTGCCGCTCCCGGGAGGAGATTAAACCCTTTGAATCACCTCAACCCATCATCGTGGGGGAGGGGAATGCGATTTGACGGACAGACCGTGCCTCAGCATCAAGCCATGTGGAGAAAAGTTTTCCACGTCTTCCAACAAGGCTTCCAGAAGAATTTTCTGGGGCCGTTGACGATCAGGTCTTGACGCCCTTGACGCCCTCAACGCCCAATGGCAGCAAAGGTGTTGCTAAACCCAAAGTGCTTCGACGAAGCTTCCATCATGAATGTGGGGGGGGGGGGGGGGGCCTTGGATCGACAAAGGCCCTTTCCAACCTTGCTGCCTGTGCAGAAATTGTGGAATTTTCCAAATTCGGTTGCAACACCAGCTGTACAGCAAAGTACCAAACTTGACCAGCTAGCTAGGTACATGTTATGGTGACCAACAAACCAACGCGCGTACGGAGTACCTACCACGAACGCAGCTTGGAACAAACTCAGGTCAGGTAACTTCACCACACAGCGCACGAGACACACGATAGGCGAAACTTTACATTTCAGCTCTTTGCCTCGGGTTTTTCAGAGACATTAATATCCTATATGCACGTCGGGCCTGAAGATACCGATAGAGCAACAAGCGCAATGTCACCACAGACTCTGCAGCGCGGATCTTCAAGACGTACATCCGTAGGCAGACGTGAACCAGAAAACGTCAAAATTCTTTGCGGCAACCGCTGCAGACGCCCACTCGTCCACACGACCCGATGGGCATCGACAGCCGCATCTGGTGGATACGGAGAAGGGACTTGGGGGAGGTCTTCTCCCCTTTCCGGGGTTCTCATCAACGACCATGCCGTGAACCGAGCGGGGAAAGACTTGCCATCACTTCGCAGGCTATTAGCACCGTACTTGTACGCGGCCTAGCACTCTCCCACTCGGAAGGCCCGTGTCGTTATGACGCTAGGTTTGCTACCAGCAGCTGGACCCTCCGGCAGAAGGCAGATGCAATAATCTACCTTGTACTCCGTACCGGTGTTGGAAACATCCAAGAGGAGATCTTCAAACCCACTGCCGGGTTGAAAGGGACTTTGAGGATGCATGCTGGTTAGAGCACGATCGGTCGTGCGTACTAAGGTAACGACCTGAACCTGGTGGGAACGCCTGTGGCTCCCTCTCAACTCCCCCTCTGACGCGTGTAGAGAAAATTTCATCTTCTACGTTCACACCCTCTGAAGGTTATGATGCTTCAACCTTTCTTCTTGGGGGCCGGAAAACCCTTCACCATGACCCTGGACACCTCGAGTTAGGCAGCCGTGCCTGAGAATCCCCTTGCCGGTCTACTGAATGGGGATAGCTGAGGGCGATCCGGTCTCTACCGAGGCTGCGCATTGGATGTGTAGAGATCATTGCTTCAGTGCGTCATTCGTTAATGTGATTCAATGGAGGGGTCACTCGGTATCAAAATACACCGGCCTTATTTGGCCGTACATTTGGGTGCATATTGGGTCGGAATATTCCCCCCATGGCTAGAGGGGTAACTAATATGCAACAGCCTTGAGAATCACGATTGCGCATTGTGTACACTGTATGGCGGATTGCTTTTGCCAAGGTGATGAGGATACTATTATGGACTGACTATATGGAGTTTCCCTGAGGCTACACTTTGTACGATGTTGGAATGCAATCAGAGACCTAGAATGGCCTGGTAACTGAGCTATTTGTAGGTCTGCTGCGGAAGGGCACGCACTAAAGTTCCTCGTCTTGAACTCATCCATGATAGACATCTTGATTGACTTTGTCGGCCGAAGCCTTTGTTGTCCGACTAGAGAAAGGTGTAGAGCCGGCAATTGGGTCGTCGTCCTCGATCCCAATGCTCTCCAACTGCCTATCCATTTGCAGGCCCCTGGCAATAGGTCCGGGCTCCTTGACCCGTTTCTCGTGGGAGCTGCGGCTCGTTTGAACGCTGCTTGAGACAAACGACCTTAAGAGGGATCTTGAGGGACACTCGTCCGTCTTTATATTCGATCCTGACTATCAGGATCGAGAGCTGCTGTTCCTGGCTGCTGTGTCTGATCAAGCAGGTCAGGATGGGGGACCCAATTGAGCTATAGTCAAAACGCCGTCACTATCGGAATCAAAGAAGATCAAACGTCAGAAATACCCGCTATCACTGCTGTGTAAGATAATTCACAATCCATGCTACCCATAACGCTTTCCACAAGCACACGACCGCTCCCAAAAAAAGATTTCCTGGCCAAGATGTTTCCAGGATTGCCTCGCGAGGCCCACGCTTGGTGCAAATAGGGGCGATGTTGGCCAGGACGATGTTATAATAGCCACCGCCGGAGAGAGGTGGTCTTGTAGTCGCCGCCGCCGCCGGACAGAGGCGATGTTGTAGTAGCCGCCAGCGATGGGAGCGTCGTCCACGGCGTCGGTGCCGGGCGTGAGGGGGCTGCCGGAGCCTTGCAAGGCAAGCCGGAGCAGGATGATACGGTCGGTGACGGCGGCGGCACCCTTGACGGCCCTCCAAGCCTGCCTCACAACACTGACAAAACAAAAGCAGCCGCCACGACTACCGCTAATATGACAAGCAACGCTGCCAGGACCAAGCCCGGCCACGATAACTCGAGGTCCCAACACCACCCCCCCTCAGCCGTACGGCTATCTTGGTCCTGTATAAAAATGTTAACCTCAAACAAGTCTCAGGGTTATGCATTACTCACCTTTGTTCCGGGGGTGTGCCAGAAGAGGGAGCGCTTCGCCCCACGTCGGTGGATGGCGTGGACGGGCCTCCAAGAGTCTAGGGGGCGAGGCGAGCAGTCTCGGCGAATCCGGCAATAACTTTATGGGGGACGTTCGCCTTGAGATAAATGGCTAAAGCCATGGGCATATCGTAAGGACGAGCTATATCACCGAGCTGCTCAGAGCAGTAGAGCTTCTCCTCCTTGAGCCACTTCTATAATAGGTGCTTGCGGTTCTGTGCTAGCGATATCGTTAGTGACGGCTGTAGCAGGGGGAGAGCATCCTCCACGTCGGTAGGTGGCGTGGCCGGGCCTCTAAGGGTTGTAAAGACGAGGCGGAGGAGGAGGATGCGGTCGGTGACGGCTGTGGCAGGGCTGCCAGAGACAGCGCGCACCAGGAGAAGAACACTCTCTCTTTTCACCACGATTAGTGCCTGGTAGATTGTGTGTTATCAAAGGGCAATAAACTTACGGCGCACTAGATATTTTTAAAATTAAATCTTTTTTTTTAAAAAAAAAAAAATTTATTTAACGATTATCTATAATAATATTAGCGTTTTGTTCGGCCTGACTGATTGTTATTGAGTTTGAAAGCCATTTGGGTATATATGGCTCGATTGTGTGTCACGAGGCTGAAGCCTCGGATTGTGTTTGAAGAAGACTGGGCCTCTGGCTTTGCGCTGACAGCGTCGGGATTCGGAAGTAAAAAAAAAAATTGAATAATAATATTAACAAATAACGACGTAAAATATCAGGATTATTAGTAGTACTGGACTTACGTAGTGTGGTGGTTCTGCTCTAGGGAAGAAAGAAAGAAAAAGAGTAGGAAAATGTAAGATAGATTACACTAGGCTTGCGGTAGTAAAACAGTATTTTATCTAGGGAAGAAAAGAAGAAGAAGAAGAAGAAGAGGAAGAGGAGGAGGAAGATATATATATATATATATATAAATATTTGTTTATTATTCCTTCCTTCCTATGCAATAAGCGTAAAGCCACAAAGGTTCACAATACACAATCGAGCCGCGTATACCATAATGGGCTTCAAGTTCTATTGTTTTTTTATTCTTTCCTTTTCTTCCGACTTCCGACTTCCCACGCATTAAGCGCAAAGCCATAAAACGCCCAGTCTTGTTGTAGTAATCGCGCACGAGCAGTTGATCGAAATTCTCATCATGCATATCTGTGCACGGTGGCTTTGTATTATGATGGGACTTGTTGAGTTGATAGAAACCTTGATAGTTATATTGATTTATGCCCGACCGACCTCAGCTTCTATTGGAAGCGGTGCTTTCAGTCACCGGTTACGTCTGCTTCTGACGAACCTAGCTCTTCGCAAGGCTGCAAGGGCGTGTGACATGGAGCTGCCTGGTCTGCAAGATGGAACTTGTAGGGCTAGCGAGGTCAATTCAAACCTCGCTGACCAAAACAACTTCAAATCCCCCCATTCTTCTCATAACTTGATCATCTCTCACATCCTCTCATTAATCTAGCGGGAGTCACTTGCAATCGCCGGTTCGGCGAAACAACAACTCGCGTTGATTAGAGCCGCGCAATTAATAGGAGAAGTCAGGCACGCGCCATCTCATAATAATACGCCATCTTTTTAGCCTCATCAACCATGACCGTCTCGCCAGATTGGGCGAGGCGTGTGAGGGTTGACGTTTCTTAAGAGAGGTCGCCGAGAACGCTAGGAGCCCATGATTGAGGTCAGCTATAGATGCGACGACGCCTACTTGGCTCTACCACGCACCTTCTGAATGTTGTATCTAGCAATAGTCGACTTGCCACTCCAGCAGTCCTCTGCAAAGGGATTGATGACCTCCTTAATGGAGCATTTGTGCTCGTTGGTAACACCAACGTTGTATTGGATGTCATTCTTGAAATACATGGCTGTGTATTTCGATACGAGTCTGAGTGGGATAACCCACCTTGAACCAAGACGATAGCCCAAGATATTGATGAAAGCCGAGATGGCGACATGAAGAGAGACAGGATCAAAGATAGTACACCCGCTTGTTCTATTTTTTTTTTTTTTTTTTCAAGAAAAAAAAATTCAAAAGCACGCAAACCAACAATAACGCTGCCAACAACACTGCAAGAAAGAACCCCCGCCACGACGTCTCGAGGCTTGTCTCCCAAAACCCTTGACGACTCTACCTCGCCCATCACCAACCCAGGGGTATGCAGCTTATGCAGCTGATCTAGGTTCGGTCTGGGTCGGAAGGTTCGGCCAGACTGTCTGACGCACATTTTCAACCTGTTGCAACTAGGCCAGGGACGAAGTATTCGTGCTCCTGGCTGGGCTGTTTCCTGCCGAGAAGGGCCAAGACTGAGAGGGCTTTACGAACTAAATTAAGAAGCTACGGGGCAGGGTTATGGAAGGATATATAACCGACTGGCTCTTGCTCTTGGCTGCAAGGGGCGATAGAACTGGGCAGCTGCTGCGCTGGGTAACCACGAGTAACATGGCCCGTCAAGTTGTGCAAGAGTAGCCTGGCCCGACAGGCCAATGCCAGGATGCTCCTTCCTGCCTTCATTAGAGTTTATGGGTACCAGATGTCGGCGAAGGAATCAAGGTCGACCGTACCTTCCTCGTAAACACACCTTCCCCCTCCCGCGTAAGATGGTTACCGAACTATTTGCATAGGAAATAGCGGCTGTCTAGAAGGATTTCTGGAAAGATCTTGGGAGTTTTAGGTAGGTACTTTCCAGAAGTCCAAGTATCCAGAATTCCAACTATCCAGAAGTCTCAAGAGCTACCTAAAACTCTCGAGAGCTCTTGAGGCTTTGGATAGTTATAATTCTGGAAAGCTCTTGGGAGTTTTAGGTAGCTCGTGAGACTTCTTAGTAGCAGTACTTCTTGACAGCTCTGGTGACTTCTGGATACTTGGACTTCTGGACAGCTCTTGAGACTTATGCATAGCTTTCCAGAAGTCCAAGTATCCAGAAGTCCAAGTATCCAAAAGTCTCAGGAGCTACCTAAACTCCCAGGAGGTTTCCAGAAGTCTCAAGAGCTGCCTAACACCCTCGAGAGCTCTTGAGTCTTCTAGTTCTCTAGATAGTTATACTTCTGGACAGCCCTTGGGAGTTTTAGGTAGCTATTGAGACTTATGCATAGCTGTCCAGAAGTCTCAAGAACTACCTACCTAAAACTCCCAAGAGCTTTCCAGAAGTCCAAGTATCCAGAAGTCTCAAGAGCTACCTAAAACCCTCGAGAGCTCTTGAGGCTTTGGATAGCTCTTGACTTGCGTCGACAAGCAATGTATGTCGAATGTTATGATGTCTATTTATACCTATTTCCCTGCGACTCTCTTCTTCTTCTTCTTCTTCTTCTTCTTTTTTGGAGTAATAAACCTACACTACACCAATGTAAGTCTAGTACTACTAATGATCCTGATATTTTACGTCGTTATTTGCTAATACTATTATAGACAATCGTTTAATAAATATTTTTTTTTAAAAAATATTTATTTCACAATGGCTGGTCCCTCGTAAGTCTTGTTCCGTTCTACAATCTACATACCAGGCTAATTAATCATGGTAAAAAGTCGACCAATTCTTCTTCTCCGCCTCGTCCTCCCAACCCTTGGAGGTCTGGCCACGCGGCCTACCGACATGGAGCGATGCGCTTCCTCTCCCGGCACCCCCCGGGAAGAAAAGTAAGTAATAGCTAATTTTGTCAGCCCTGTCTAGAGCTGACATTTTCATATAGTACAAGTACGCAGATGATCTTGCGACCGCCGGGGGGGGTGTCGGAGGAGGGAGCGCAGAGCCACGTCGGTCTGGCGGACCTCCAGGGGTTTTGGGAGGCGAGGTGGGAGACCTCCTAGCAGGGGGTTATATTATTAGCGTTTTTGGCAGCGTTTGGGTTGCTTTTGGCTTTGTTCAAATTTTTTTGGAAAATAATTATTTTTTAAATAATTATTAGCGGGTGTGGTGTCCCCGATTCATTCTTTACGTTTCCTTTGCTTATGTCTGTCCATTCATATATGAAGCGGCGGCGTTAAACTTTGGCTGCCTGAAGCTAACCTTTTTGCTGGCGAGTTTGCTGCCTCTTCTGCTCACCTATAAATTGGTTCCCTTTCCCCCTTCATTCCTTCTTCTTCTCCTTCTTCTATCCATACCACTCTCACCTTTATCTAATTTGACCAACATTACCAATAGGATCTATATCCCCCCAAACTTGTCGCCTCCTGTTTTAAACACTCTCTCTTGAGCTGCAACACTTGGTCAATACTCTGCATAAATCCATCTTCCTATATCTACCTACCACAGCTCGGGTGGTAACTTACTCAGGATGGCCACATCGAATTCGAAAAAGCTTGAGAAGGAGATGCCTCGTCCTCCCGCATACAGCCTCCACTCTCCTCAAGACGACTTCATCTCTCGCGATATGCAATGGGAGAAGGATTGCCCAAAAAATTGGATGAAGATTGGTTGCGCGAACTTTATAATTGATTTCAAAGACATGTCTTCGGACAAGCCACAATATTTAATAACGATTCTTGACGCACAATGGTTCGCATACCTGACGGTAACGGTCAAGTGTTTACCTCGGCTCATGAGACGCGGGTTTTACTGGTCAAGATCCAATATCAAACCCGAGCGAGGTTGCATCAAGCTAGGCCTTCGAGATCGCTTGGACGGATGTACGTGTTGCAGGACGTACGAGCTGGAGGACCTTGCAGACGATAAAGAGTGGTGCGCGACGTTGGAGGTCTGCGCGAGAAGCCAATCGACACTTGCGGCATTCGACATGAGCTGGCTATCCATGGACACTCTTAGATGGTCCAAGGGTTGGAATTGGGCCGGAGAACTTGTTTATTACTACTACGCGGGTGATCCGGGAAGCTCATTGAACGCCATTTACGACGGTATGTATTTGGAAGGGTGGTTCCCTTGGCCCAAGAGGCAGGAGACCAGAGATGAGAAGAAGAGCTCAGCCAAAGGTCTCACCGAATGCCGATGGAGAGGTAGCCGCCTAATACGGTGGTTGGATCATCTTTGTGGCTGTAATGGCTTGGCGGAGCCTAATTCTGACCAAAGGTGTTTGGAATGAG